>JAECXB010001193.1:0-25335 GCA_018151435.1 Zaprionus africanus
AAGTGAGCAGCAACAACAACTGAAAGGTGCAAGCACCGAGTGTGTTCAAGGGGGCAGGGAAAGAGGAAGGGGTGTGGCTGTCTGCCTTCCCCCGCCGACAGCTGTTGTTGTTGTTATGCACACACAGTCGCGTTTTGTTATTGTTTTCTATTGATTGTCAAATGAGTTTGACGCGCGTCTGTCAAGCGGTTTTTTTCGTCGTCGTTTTCGTTGGTTTTTTTTTTATTTTTGCTTCCATTTTCTGCAATGGGGCGTTGATTACGTATACGCCGCTTGTGACGTGCGATTAAAAGTGATCACTCATGGAGTGTGAAGAGGGAAAGGAAGGCGTATAAAGGAGATACGAAAGATTAATAAGTCAACAAGGCAAGCTGCAGTCGACTGTAAGATACTCAGTAGCAAGATGTTGCTGTAGTTCTTATAACTATAAATTGTTATGCTAATTATATTACAAACTACCCTTTTGACTTTTAGTTACTGGGTATACAAAGAGTTAAACGATTTAGTTGCTAAACAACAAACAAATATTGGCTAAACGCTTGTGCGGCTAAGTGAAGCACAAACAACAACAACAGCAGTTGGGGAATTGTAACTGGAAAATAACAATAAACTAATCGTCTTCTACCTGTTTCCCCATGCTTAAAGGGTATACAAGTTATGTATAGACGAACCTGGTCTACTCTATAACTTGCTGTGTATTTAGTCCAGCACACATTGCGTGTCGTTGCAGGACACGTGCCCGCCCATACTCATCTTCTCTCTCTCTCTTTCTCTCTCACTCTCTCTCTGCCCCCCATCATCAAATGATGTTGAAGAAATTATTATGGTTTATTTTTGGATAAGCCACAAAAAGTTGAATGCCCTCCAAGTAATTATTTATGGGGAAATTTAATTTATTACTCGACTAATTTATAAATAACACAATGTGAATGAAGTGAGGAGAGTGAAGTGAAGTGCTAAAGTTGTCTGCGGATCAATAATTAAATCATAAATCAAATTTTCTTTGTCTCCTTTTATTCAATTTTTCATTTTGAAAATAATTAACTTTTAAATGACTATCGACAGGAATATATCGATATTAATGAAATACCAACAAACTTATCCCACAGAACAACGTATTGGTTTAAGTATCGATTAGTTTGCGTTGATCAGTAGTGATAATATAGACAAATACATTACAATTTATCGGAAAGGAACATATGACGATATATCGTAAGAAATATCAATTAATCGTGACATAAATCATGATACATCATAAACTTCATTATATATAAGAATGGCCCGATATATCTAAATAAATATCAATTGATACATAAAATATCGTGAGAAATATCTTGATACATCATAATCTTCAGTAACAAATAAAACGGACTCCGATATATCGCAAGAAATATGAATAGACCCACAAAATATTGTGAGAAATATCATGATATATCATAAACTTTACTTTCGCATTGTCGTGCATCAATAAAATAGTTCTTAATTTAATGAAATATCGATGAATATTATTTTTATTATTATAATTCTGCAACTTTATCCTCTACACCACCGAGTATCGATATAATATCGCTGACCATCACTAATACAGTAACTAAAATATACATATAGTATATACAGACTATTCCCGTTCTCGCATCACAAAAGTGTCATGCGTGCTGTGGGAATTATGGCGACAAGTGATAGCACATTTCATGCAACACGTAGCAGTGGCGGCAAGTAGGAAAAAGAGCCTTGGTCAGTGTGTCCCATACTGGACCCTGACGTTGGTGTTTTACATGGACATATATGAGACGCGCCACACATGCTACATGCCACATGCCACTGCTGCAATTGACGATGTCCCTGAGAGCGAAATGGGCAACATACGCAAAAGTGCGTAGCTAAATACCAACTATATATACGCACGCCCCCACACCAACGCCCGCCCATAGTCGTCATGTGGCGAACTGTCATTAAAGCGCCCAGAGCTGTCGCCACATGCCTCCTTCCTTCCCACAACATTAGTTTGATGACAGACTCGCTAACCTCTTTGCCATCCGCATTAATTTGATATCGTGCATCAACAAATTTTAATAAATAAATTCCATTTCTATAAGAATTTAATCGGTATAAGTAATCGATAGTTATCTGTTTCTATCGTTGCAGATGAAAGGAGTATTAGAGTGGTTTTCTAAGAATTTTAGAGACTTTAAAAGAACATTTATAAATGTATTTAAGTATTTTCGTTATACTAGCTATCGATAACATCTTATTAGCATTGAATAATCGATAAGAGCTTTCTAAATACGGCAAGTAATTCCAACTTTATATTCGAAATATTCTCCCAAGAATGTCTTCTTTATAAGCAACCAAGGAAATCACAATTCAGTTAAAATTACCAAAAAAATCATTTAAGTTGTAACTTTCTTACTTAACCACAACAATAAGAAAGAAAATATTCGCAAAATTCATTGAATCAATTTGAAACAGATACAGAAAAGAGAGCAGCTGATTTAATTGAAGCTTATTAACAAATGAAAACACATACAAACAATCAAAAAAACATTAAGCAAAATAAAAAGCAACAAATACGAACAATATTGCAATGCACAAGTCTAGTTATACCCCTTCTTTCTTTCCTCCACTCCCCTCTTTTCATACAAATCAAACGACACTCTCTCACTCTGACCAAGCAGTCACAACAGAGAGCAAGTTTGGCATACTCTCTACACGAACTCTCTTCATTCTTCACTCTTCTGCTTCTGTCTCGCTCTTCACCTGCTCAGCAAGGCAATTAGCGAAGCGCGCACAGACAGTAGCTCTGCACGCTCTTCTCCCTCTTTTTCCCTCTCTCTGTTTCTTCTTTTCATTCGCTCACATTTACATTTGCATAATTTTTGCGAAAGAATCGACAAAAGAATCGCACAAAATGTAATTAAAGAAATATAGCTAGCATTGCTTCTCTCAGTTTGCAGATACTCAGGAAATCTTGAAAAGAGAATGAAGTGGGGTATATAGAATGGAAATTGATCTGCACAAACTTTGAAATTATAAAAGTCAGAAGAAGCAAAGAATAAAGATTAAACAGTTAAGAAAAGTTTCCAAAAGCTTGAAAACACACAACATTTTTAAAGAGTATTTCAGCTCTGCACACAACACATTCTCATATTGACAGACTGCATTTTAATTAGCAACATATCACATTGATTGTCTCCCTCTCCTTGTTGTTGCTGTTGTTGATGTTGTTAATGCATTTGCCATATAATTAATTTATGGACATTGCGAGAGAACGATATATGGGGTGGGGGGGAGTTGCCTTCTAGGGTTAAACTGGCCAGGTGTGTATGATGTGCACGCTACGCCAAAAAGGCCTCGAGCCTCTCGTACCTCACACACAATGCCAACATGCCCAAGTGCACTTGAATTCGATGAATAATTTAAACAAAACGAGAATGTTTTAATTCAATTACAAATGTATGAAATACAAACAATTGTAATGCTTTTGTTTATAGTGAAGACTACACCTACTAATGTGGGGTTAAATTGTCTAAGGTAATTTGAAATAATGATAGTAGCAATGTTAATTAAACTCTTTATACTATTGAGTGACTCTGATATGCTCTGCAGTCAAATATATTCAATATTTCTTAAACTAATTACAACAAATATGCCAAGTAGGGTCAGTTAAAAACACCTTTTCCTTATTTCATTACAAAGGATACTCACTCTTATTATTAAATACTAATTCTAAAAAAAATTGTAATACTTGTAATACTCATACATATTAGTCCATAAGCATTTCACCTCCATAATAAACTGACACCATATAGTCTTTGTAAATATGACAGAACTCTATAACCATTTAATTTTTACAGATTAGGTTAAGTTGCCCAAATGGGTAATAGTGTACTAGTCAAATAAAATGTAATATTTCTTTTAAGGACAAAAAAAAAAAAAAAAACCCTAATGACAAAACTTATACTAATAAAATTGCTTTTGATAATACTAGTAACAAAACTAATAACAATATTACCAATAATAAAAATGATAAATCTAATAAAAATGCTAATGATAATGTTAATAATAATACTAATGCTAATAATAATACCAATGCTAATAATAATACTAATGCTAGCAATAATACTAGTGCTTATAATATAACTAGTACTAGTAACCATAATAATGCTAATAAGCATACGAATAATAACAATAACAAAGATATACTACTGTGATATACCCTCCTAACATTTTTCCCCCATTATATCACTAAACTTCCGACGCCACAGCAAAAAAGAAAACTTTCCCAACTTGTTTACTTTATGTTATTCCCCCATTTTAAAATTGGTCCTGCCTCCACTCAAATAAAATAGTAATTTTGACAGAAAAGAAAAAAGAACTAGTAAATGGCAGAGGGAGAGGAAAAGAACATAAAATGAGCAAAAGCGAGAAGGAAATAAAATTAATTTGCAATGCAAATTACTTTTAATAAATTTTTGAAAATTTCTTCTTCGTTTTTTTTTTTTTTTTTTTGTCGACGGGAAACAAAGGATGATGCTGCCTGGCGCTGCCTTGGGGGGCGGCTGTTGCTCACTTTTTATTTAGAGGGAGGGCTGTTGCAAGAGGGAGTTTCAAAAGAGGGCGGGAAAAGGGGGCGTGTTGGGTTTGAGACAGATGGCATGCAACAAATGAAGCGGCGCAGCAGCTTTATAAAGTGGCAAATGGGCTGGGCGCAACGTGGGCTGGTTAACTGCTCCAACTGTGTCCAGCAGCAGCAACAGCAGCTAAAGTGGGAGCAAGAGATATAAAGAGAAAGAGGGAGACAAGCGATGACAGGGTGGATAATATATGCAAAGGGGATAAGCCAGCTGGAGAAGCCGGGGAATGGGAGTCGCCTTCTTGGCTGCGTTTAATGAAACGTAGAGAGTGACAAAGTGATGGAAGTCAAGTCAAATTTTATTTGACTGTGAGATACCCTGTGTTTAATTCCCTTAGGGGTTTATATAATACTTATATGCACTATAAAAACTAAGATAGGTTCTTTTTTCTTTATTTTTTATGCTCACCAATGTCTGAATCATTTTCCCCTAGTTATAGTTACTTTTATTATGCTCCTGGTTTTTTTTTTTTTTTCAACAAACTCAAATTGATGTGTTTGCCCTTTGGCCGTGGGAATAAAAGTTTTTCGATATTTCTATTTGAATATTTGCATATTTCTATCTCTCTCTTTCTTTATACACATCAAGCAAACATGAATTTGTAATTTGGGCTGTATTGATAGCCTTGTTTGATCTGCTGTGTTGCCTCGCTCTCTCTCTCTGCCTCTCTCAATTTATTTGTCAATTTGTTTATGATTGTTTGGCACGTGTTATACCTTTTGATACCCAGCAATAACAGGGGCACTGTAGAGAGTAGACAGCGCTAGAGATGAACACAAACAAACTAGCAATGCATATATCAAATATAACTTTATTGTCTTTGTTCAATCTGCTGTTTTATAGAACAATAAAGCAGTATCTGCTAAAGTTATGGGACATCTTAAACAAGCACAACAATTTATGTTTAGAAAAGAAAAGGAAAGAGAGAGAGGAAGAGAAAGACAGAGGGAGAAAGAGATAGTGTAGTGTGGCGAAAAGTTATTAATCCTTTAGAGCTGCATGTGTCCTCGTTTTGTGACTCCAGACTGTGATTTTCTTGCTTTCTTTTTTATACAATAAATACGATGAAGAATATTTTTCCGCAAAATTTGTTTTATTGCCAGGATGAAGAGGGAGGAGGAGGGCGCACTGCGGGAGGGGCTCAACACTAAGTGAATGTCGCCATGTGTGCAAACAGACTGTCCCCTCTGTCTCCCTCACTCTACCTCTTTCTCTCTCCCTCTTTCTATCTATTTTGCTCTGCTCTCCTCCTCCTCTTGCCCTCTCTCGTTCTAACACGCTGTTGCCAGTTTGCTCGGCTCGTTCGCCGCATTTGAAAATAAATTTGCATGCAGCTGCGACAACGACGACGGCGGCGGCGGCAACCCAACAATTGTTGCGGCAATGTCCTGTGCCCCCTCCCCCCCTCTCTCTATAACCCTTACATTCCCCTTTACCCTGCCGCCTTTACCACTTACAACAGCAACAAAGCAACAGCATCACTGCGGCTGGCGCTGCCTGCCTGCCTGCGAGCTAAATTCCATTTCCACCTTCCCCTCGCCACTTGCTGCTGCTTCCTCTCTCCCTTTCCCACAGACACACTCTGCTCTTCTCCCCTCTATCTGCTTCCCTGCACTTCATCCACCCAGTTCGCCAGTTGCTTCAAAATTTACGACCAAAAGCATTTTCAAGAGTTTTATGCACGTTGAATGGCAGCAGCAAAGGGACGCACAGTGGGGCAGATAGAAAAGGCGACGGGGGAGGTGGACAGGGAATAGGGTCTCCTCGGTTGCAGGACTTAAATTTAAGTTGGCCCAAAACTGCACAAACACACACAGACGAACACACACACAATCATAGATATGCCCCGATAGTTATTTGCTTGGCGTTTCTGGTTTTAGGCCCGTCATTTCATGAGTTCTCAGCAGATTCATTCTGCCCCCCCACTCCCTCTTTAGCTATAAAACTCATTAGGGTTTGAATGATATTCACACCATGTTATTTATCGGGAAAGTTGTTCATATCAGGAATTTTTTAAATGCTTTATACATTTAATACATTTTTAAATACGGGGTATCCCGTTAGTCTAGCTTAAGTACTACAATCCAGAACTCATCGCAGTTATTTTATACCCTGCATGTACTTCAAGTGAATGCAAAAAGAGTATATAATGTTGTCAACTAAGAAGGGCGTGGCAAAGTATTAAAAAGAACAAAGTCAAAGGGCATGTCAGAAAATAGAACATGTTAATGAACTATATATTCCTGATCTGTATCAGTAAAACAAGCGAAAAACCGTTTCAGAGCACAAACAAAATAAACATATATGTTCCTAATCAATTTCAAAAAACATAAGCTTAAAGAGACTCAGCATAACATCTCAAACATCTCGCCTTTTCCCTTTTCACCCTTCAAATTTACCTACAGGGTACCCAATAGTCATGCAAGTCTTTCACTATCTCTCTCAACTTGTTTTCTTTTTTTTTTTCGTACATTTTTCAAGTCAGTCATCACTCGCTCAGTCAGGAAGTAGAAAATTTTCCGGTTTTACTATGCGCTCGTGATGCCAGGAAATCGCTCCTAGTTTCAGCCAGCATGGGATACAGTGCGACAGAGAAAGGGAGAGAGATGGGCGTCTCTTCTCTTAGCTGCATAAATGAAAAGCTCACTGCACCCTTCCTATCCCAATTCCCCTCCCATTCCCCCCTGGACTCACTGCAGCATCTGCTGTTGGGTGCTACTGCTGCTGCTGCTGGTTCTGTGGCAATTGGGTTGATGGGCGCGTAATTTTTGGTTCTGTGTGCTAAATGGGAAAATGGAAAATGGGAGCATTTATTGAACTTTTCGCTGAAGATATTTCGTATTTTTCGAATTGGGTTAACAAGGAGACATAGAGGAAGGAGGCGTGGTAGCAATGCATATGGGCAGGCAGCGAAAGGGCTATCAGTAAAATGTAGGTCGCTTATTTTAGTTGAAGAGCACAGTCTAAAGAGTTTTCTACTTAAACTATATAGTATATGATACTTTTGAAATGAGTTGAGGCATCAGAGATCAGAAGGGGGAGAGGGGTAATGGTCTACTCTTATGTATAATGGTGTGAATTGAACTGTTATACATCTAAGTGAAATAAAATTCATTCATTTTTCATTTGTAAATAAATTCGAAAGGATCAAACACGAAAATATCCAGTTGATTAATGACGTTGAACAAGAATATATATAATATATATAATTTAATTTATCTTACACAAATTATTTAAGGTTTAATCGATTAAATATCATATAAATTAACCCTAGTCCTTTTAGTATTCAATTCTTTAAACACAGAAGATTAAATCAGCTTTATCAATGACTTTGACCAAGAATACATATAAATTAATATTTATTACATAGTTTTAAGCTCAATGAAGATTTCATCCATTTAATGGCAAATCAATGCAACTAAACTCATGACTTTATGCAGCTCCCCTCACCTCCCTCTTTCCCCTACATAAAAGTCGTTTGCATAACGAAGCCAAACGAAGGTAAAGATGAAAGGAAAAGATGAAATAAAGGGATTAACAACTTGCAAAACACACACAAAAAAAAACCTGATAAACAAATCGACAAAGACTTTGACAAACTTTTTGCACATTTCAATACGAAGAGAGAGAGAGAGAGAAAGAGAGAGAGTTTTGTAATTGCAAAGTTCGTTCATGTAATTGAAGTTGTTTGTCTTCTTCCTTCAGCTTTCAGCCTGAACTCTGGCTGCCGCTTGTCCTTCTCGTCTTTTGCCTTACTGTTTGTTTGTCTCCATTTCTTTGCCCCCTTCCGTCTTTGTTAATTGCTTTCTTTTGCCACGTGACATACGCTATCCAGGTAATTTGCAACAGTATCTGTATCTTCAGTTGCAACTGTAGCTGTATCTGTATCTGTAGCTGTATGTGTATATTGTGTGTATCTATATTTCTCTCTTGTGCTGTATCTGTATCAAAAGACTGTCAAAGCCATGTCGACATTTGAACTACTAAAGTTGTATGTCAACCTGTTTTCCAACTGACACCGAACGGAAGTCAACTGAAGCGTAGACAAACTGACGCGAGCTAACCCAGCAATATGTTGGGCGGGGGGATCTCCCCTGCTATATCCTTCTATCTCTCTCTCTCTCTCTTTCCGTATCTCTTCCACAGTCCCCCGCAGTCTCTTCACTGTTTGTGTGACCCCTTTTTCTACCACTTCGCTGCGTTCACAACCTGCATCTAAAAATAAAAGAAGCTCCCAATCCGTACTGCACACTGATTAGCTAGTTATTTGTGTGGGTTCTGTTTATCAATTTATTTTTTTTTTATTAAAATATAATTTTGAACCGATTCTTAATCATTATCATTGAATATTTCAAGTTATTTGTTGAATTTTATTTTATTTTTTTTTTTTTTTTTTTTTTTTTTTTTTTATTTATTTATTTATTTATTTATCATTTTTTTTTTTTAATTAATAAAGTCAGTTTTTATCTGTTAGTAATCATTCTCATTAGATTAAATATTACATAGTTTCATTTACTCCCATCAGTGTTTTTTCATTACTTATATTACCTCCATACTTTTGTTTACTTTCATATCACTCCTCAACCACTGTGCTAAGTTTGTTTGTTTCTCTTCTTGTAGTTGTTGTTGTCATCGCTCACCGAGAGCTCACCTTCAAACCGATTCAATTACCTACGGGCACAAATGCACGTAGCATGTAGCACACTTTGCCTCAACTCGTTGCACTTACCCCGCCTCCCCCTACCACACTCTTTACTCTTCTCCAGACTGACTGGAGGAAACTCTCTAGAAAACTTAACTTTGTCTGCATCTTTTAGGTTTTCATGTTTTGTTGTAATTGACATTTCAATTGATTTAAGTTGACATTAAGCGGCAGCTGTGAAAAATGGGTAGACAAGTTTTCCCAGTTTCCCCCGAAATGCAGTAGTTTTTCTATTTTCCCAAATATCACATAACGGTACGATATGTTTAAGTTTCCAATTTCCAAGCTGGGATAATTTCCATGTGTTATTGCCTCTTTCATTCCCTTTCTCTCTTTCTCTCTCCTCCCCTCTAAATGCAATCTAAAAGTCAGGGCCATCAATAGTCAATGGAAAATGGCAAAGAAACATGCAATCCCCAAAAACGATGACAAAGTTTGGGCAAAGAAAAATGAATTTTCATTTCCTATTCAACTTGAGCTTTAACCTAATAAATATTACAAATTTCAAGCATGAAATATTCACAATGTGCATAGCAAATTTACCGAAAAACCAATTAAATTATTTGTCAGTCTTTAAACAATAACAAAAACTTAATTTGTACAACAAACAGGAACAACAAAGAGCATTGTTAAGCTGTAAATTAAATTATACTATTAACAACAGCTGGCAATTATCAGCGTAGGGTGTCTCGTGTGTAAGGGCATGTCGGTTTCATGTCTAGGGGCATTTTTAAAGCATTAAAATGTTTCATTCTACGGCAGATTAAATGCCGAAAAGGCTTTTAGGCATTTCAACAATATTTTAAATGTGTTTTTGTGTGTGTGTGTGTATGAATTATTCGAATGTCAAAATACAATTAAATGCAATTTGTGAGATACAAAAGTGTTGTAAAAGGGTCTCTGTGATGCACTTTTTAAATTAAATTATCAGTATTGGGCCTAAATAACATATAACAGTGTTGTAAAGGCTCCTATTTGATTCAACTGAGTCATGAAGACTGAAGAAATAATAAATAACAATTAAATATTAGATCAGATAACATTAATAGACAATATTATATCAAACCTTCTACCACGTAAAATTACTATTCGAAATTATACAATATATAATATCACAAACTAATATTTGGCCTCTATAACATTTTTTTACTTTTAAGTTAATTCAAAATTTATTTTTATTTTATTCCTGAGTGTTCTGTAGTGTACATTAGGTTTAAGGATCATATTTCATACACTTTTTACAAAGCCTATCAAATTACATAAGCTTAATTACTCAATTACCCCATGTAATGTGTACAAACAACGATTGTTACTAATTTCAATCATCAATCAAGGTTTTATGTGCATATCTATGTGCTTATAGAGGCATTTACATATGCCACATACACACAAACTGACAGACAGATAGATAGACTCTCTGCCCGGCCCATGCTGGTTGAAGAACAAAGAATGATTCGTTGGTTACCCATATAAACTTGGTTAGTGATGAAATTAGGTCAGTTAGACCTAGACAAAACCTTACCGAAGCGGAACCAGCAGAGTTCTACTACTGGCTTTTTTTTTTTTTTGTCTGTTGTTGTCATGTAACAAATCATATTTCACACCACCAAACATCATTAAGATGGGGTGGCAAGCCTGGCCTGATGAGTTTTGGTTTACCGTTCGAATTTGTTGTTGCTGGAATTCGGTTGGAATGACAATGAACAGAAAAAGCTGATGATGACATGGAAAAAAGTAAAGCTAATTGTGCAGCTGAGGTTAAATCACTAACTAGTGTTGTAAAGCGACCAAAGGTAAATGAATTACAATTTATTTTAATCTTCAACATTAATTTGGCTGTCTTATTCTTTGCACTCTATCTAGAAAAGAAGATTTTAGTGTTGTAGTGCTGTAAGGCGACAAAACAGTAAATAAACCTATTTATCTTCAAAAATAATTTAACTAGAATAACAAATCAACTTCTGCCACTCAATTAAGTTGTTATAATTACTTGGCCAGTGTTGGTAAACGTCAGCCAGCCACCAACAAGAAGAAACAAACAAAAACAAAACAATATTTGTTTTCGTTTATTTGCACTTTGTGATTTGGTTCGCAAAAAAGTTGAAGTCAAAACAAAATATAGAAAAATAACTGTAAACAGTAAAAACAACCTAAAAGAAAGCACCACAACCACAGCAACAACAACAATAACAACAACAGCGGAGGCAGAGGCAACACTTAAGCCAAATAGAGCGAATGCGAACACGCAAAAGAAACAACAACAAAATGGAAAGCAAAACACAAACGCAACACAATCGCAAAAACTTCGCGAGAGAGAGAGAGAGGGAGAGAGCGCAGCAGAAGGTAAAGAGACAGCAAAAGAAGCGTCAGCAGCGACGTCGACGACGACGGTAATGGCAGACGAAACATCGCTGCCGGCAACCACAACAACAGCAACAATTTTTAGCAACAGCCTCCACTGTCAAAGCCAGAGAAGAGAAGTGAAGAGAAGAGCGCAATGTTGAAGAGCAAGATAGAGAGAGAGAGAGCGGGAAGGGGAGCATAACATAAGGTCGTCGCGACGCTTTGCCAAATGTTTTTGCTTACTGCTACTCCCACTTTGGCCGCAGCGCAGCGCCACCCTCGCTCTCCCTCTCCCACTCTATGATGAGTTAGTGGCGAGACTGTGATAGACAGTGCTGAAGAGAGGCAGAGACAGAGGGAGAGAGAGCAGGAGTGGAGGTTGAAGAGAGTCCGTTGGGAGTTTTTCTGCTCAGCTATTTGATGAGTTTTTAATTGGTAGTTGTTGGCTTTTTATAAGAGGGGAGAAAGGGTATTTGAAACTTTGTAGATTATATGTGGAATGAATTAGAATATATTTCGGAAGAGTAAAAGGTTACCTAGCAGTACTATTTATTGTACTTATTTATTATTAATTATTTATTGCTATTTATTTATAAGTATAAATTTTTAATGAACTATTTATTACTATTTATTTATCACTATTTATTTATTAGTTCTGTTTTATTTATTTAACAATATTCATTTAATTATTATTTTTATTTATTATTATTTATTTATTATTATTTATTTATTAATATTTATTTAATTATTATTTTTTATTTATTATTATTTATTTATTGTAATCTGTTTATTAGTTTCTACTCTTTATAATTTATTTTCTGTTATTTTTTTATTATTATTATTCATTTATTAAACCTTTTATTGACACTTTATTTTTTTTTTTTTTTATTATGTCTAATTATTATATTTGTTTATATATTATACTATTAATATGTTATTTGTTTTAGTAGATATATTGGTTTATTAAAATTTAAATCATATTTATATTTATTCTATTAATATTTATTTAATTTATAGTACGCCATGCATTCCTAGGGTATTTAACAGTCGAGTCGTTTATAGTCCGTTTTCCCCCTACTTATTTCATGGTCTTGTGGAGCAGTTAAAGCTAAGCTTCTTATGGGTTGAGGTGGAGGGCGCATATCATTTTACAGAGAGGGTTAACTGCATGTATCTACGAGTTTAAGCATGCATAATCTTGTCTAAAGTACACTGCAATTTATCCATTGTAAAGAAGTTCTTAACAGCAAATTTAAATTGCAAAGTAAATAAATTAAAAATTTCCAATTTTAACAAGATTTTTAAGTATTCTTTTAACATTTTCAATCACAATTAATAAATCATTAAAATTATTGTTTATTTTTGCCACGTGTTTGCAAACAACTTCAAGCTTCAATAAGCAAAAGAGAGAGGGAGAAGAAGAGCCAGTGGGAGGGGAGAGACACAGAGAGAGCAAGTCAATCTCAATTACTCACACGCGGGCTGCTGCTGTTTGCCTGTGCCAGCTGTTAATAACGCTATCTCGCTTGCACTTGCCTGAGTTCGAAACTTGTTTAAAGTTCATTATAAATGCGTTGCATGCGTGCGTGTGTGAATCGTTATATGCGTGTCTATGTGAGTGTGTGTGTGCGACTGTTAAAAAAAACCGTAAACTTTTCTGCTGACCAGCTTCAAACTGTAACAGAAAACTTTTTTAGCCAGCGTTGCTTTTGTTTTTCTCTCGTTGTTGTTGTTGCAGTAAATAAAAGTGGCATGCAGAAGTTTCCACACACACGCATACACACACACAGTTGCAGTTTAAAGTGAGAAAAATAATGGGAAAGCAGAAGTAGCAGCAGGCAGCGAGCCTGGCAGCAAAACAAGTTAATGATTCTAAGTGGTTAAAAAGAAGTTGAAAAGTCACAACTGGACGATGGACACGAAAGAAACAGGAGAAAAGTCTGGGGGGCGCGGCAAGTTGCAAGCAGCTGTTGACTGAAAGTTTTTTGCAAGAAAATGTTGCAAGAAGTTTCAGTTGCCATTTGCAGCAGCAGAAGAAGTATTTCCCCAAAAAAATGGCAATGGAAATGAGTAGAATCAGTTTTGCTTTTATTTTCAAGTGGGGGAAATGGATCTGGAGGGAGGAGTCAGAGGGAGATGAAGTAGCGAGGTTTTTAGAGTGGATTCTTCAGTTAACTAAGGAGCCAAAAAATATGAGAAAAGGAGAAAATTTCTTTAGTTAGATTACTGACCTCGTCATTGGTAAGTTTATCCAATTATCTCTCATTATAAGTCAGTATCATTAAAATTTGATAAAGTCTTTATCTATTTATCCTTGAACTCGATATATCATCATTCTATCTTTTCAGTTTATATGCACCTACATACACATATCATCGATCTATCTTCATCTAAACAGAACATACTTCATCTCTCTGTCCTTTTAAAATATATCTCTCTTTATATATTAAAATCTTAATTAGAAAATTTATCATCTATCACTATATTTACATAAGGTATATCTTAAATCGATCTACATATATCTTTAATCTATCTTTCAAGTAAATATATCATCCCCTTATTCATCTACATAGTCTTTCTATCTAGCTTTAAGGTAAATGTATCATCAATCTAACTTTATAACTATATAAATCATCTATCTATATTTATAGTGTTTATATTATCTATCTTTCTTTAAAGTAAATCTATCTAGCATTTTAATAGATACATCTTCTTTATATTCCTATCTATCCATCTCTACCTCTCACATAAATCAATATCTTTATTAAAAGATTTACTATCTATCTACCTATCTGCAGATTTAATTTATCATCTGTCTAACTTTATTGTTCATATATCATAATTACTGCGGAACGTATTGCAGCTTTTTTCCCCCCCACTTGCACCTCATTCTGTTCTCACTTCTCTCTCTCTCTTTCTCTCTGCACACGTAAACAAAAATTGCACAGAGAAACAGTTTCACCGCATTCCACAGATTTATTGTAAATAATAACAATAACAATAACAATAATAATACTATCTCATGCAGGGTCTTCTCGTCACTCAATAATATATGAAAAATCCTTGACCTTATTTTGCATTTTTGGGGCCATCGCCGTCGCCGTCGCCACCGTCGCGCAAAGTGTAAAAAAACATAAAAGATAATGAACTCGATAAGTTTCATTTTTGCAGAGCCAGCAGAAGCAGAAGCAGCAGCAGCAAATGAGCTGAGCCAACAACAAGTGCGGAAAACAGCAACAACAACAACAACAGGCAATACATAAACAACAAGGCACAGCAACAACAACAACAACAACAATACGAAAGCGCCGCCTCATCGTCATCGTGTAATGGAGAAATTTCAGTTTTTGTTTTGTTTTCGTGTGTTTACTCTCCCTCTCTTTCTCTCTCTCTCTGTTGCTGATTTCTTGCGCTCTCTTTTGGCATCGTTTTCATGGCAGAAAGCAAAAGAAAGAAAGAAAAGAAGGCAATAACCTTGAGGCAGGTTTTTCAAATGAAAAACAAACAACAAAAAAAAAACCAAATCCAAATTGAATCCATAGTTAAAACACAGAGTCTGCGAGGAATCATGTATATTTATGTTATACATCATGACTTCATTCTGAATTCCACAGAACTCGAGCTATAGTAATAAATATGTAATGATTGTGAGTTCCAGAAATTTTATTGCCTCAATGTGGAGAAAGAATGCACTACAAATGAGTCAAACATTTTTAGAAACTTGAGAACAGGAAGGCAGCGAGACTTGTAGAGAGGAGATGGGGGAAAGGGCAACAGGCGTGATTTAGAAGTCAACATTTTTTGATGATATATGATAATGATATAATACAAAATTTGCATGATTTATGAGTCAACTATATATGTATATTATAAAATATAATATTTCTTTTCTTTCATTAAGTATCATACGATAAAATATTGAATTACCAATATATCTAATATCGATATATTCAACTATATTTCGATATATGTAAATTGCATTGTTATTTTCCTATATTACAGAATTTTCTATGCTTCTCACTTGCTCCAAACAATATACAGATAAGAATTCAATCAATATTCTTATTTTACACATTATATTTGTGTTGGTCTCACTATCGATAGATTATTTCCCATGCCCATCTCTAGTAACACCCAATTAGCTCTGCTCAACCTCTATATATTTTCCTTGTTTCGTTATCGATAAACCTTTCAATCGAATTGCAGATTTATGCTTAGCTAATTAATGTTTTTGAGTTTTTCTTTGTTCTTTCAGACTTTTTCAATCTGTTCACATTCATCGATAAATTGATTAATTCGCACGCAGGTTAATTAAAACACAACAACAACAACTCGAATTACTCACTGAGCTCAGAGCTGCGTCGTGACTTTGGGAAAAAACGGAATGATTTCTAGGTCATTGGCAGCGAAAGAAATGCCAAAAAATGCCAGAAAAAATATATTTCAGGCCACACACACGCACATCACCCTAACCCACCCCCACCATGCTCCGCTCTCTATTGTTGTCAGACATCATTAATCATGGCCAGTTAAACAATAACAGGCACAACAACAACAACAACAACAAAAGCAACAATATTGAGGGATATTTTGCGGCATAAAACAAGTGGAAAAGTGGAGGAGACATAGGCTATGAAGATACTCCAAGGGAGGCTAAAATGAAAAGTGAAACCCAATGACTGTCAAACTGTATGTGCGTGCGACGAACATTAGACAGCAAGCTCTTCAACTCATGTACAGCTTGTTGAAAAGGTCAAAGTTGATGACACAACAAAAAAAAACAAGAAAAACCCAATGTACTTCAAGCCAGTGCCAGACAGACTATATGGGGTACTTCATGGTGTGAATGAACTAAAGAAGTGCGAAGAAATATGGATCACAAAATAGAAAATATGTATTTAAGTAAAGTTAAGTTAAATGCTAAGATTGATAAGGATAATATCTTGAACCTAATATACGAGTAATGTAGATGGACCAGCGGTTAATATCTTTATATAATAGAGGACATCTAAGCTAATCTCCAACTTGTTCCCAACTCGATATAGTCGAAATCTAAGGTATTTCCCGATTCCCGACTTAACTCGCCTTAAATCCGGCATAAAAAATATGAATATTATAGATAAACCCAAGATAGAAAACTTTTTAGGAGAATATAGAAATTTTCTTTACTTTCCTTTCAAGTTCTAGATTAAATAAGTTCAAAAATATGTGTAAAAAGTCAAGCTACGCACTTGACCAACTTTTCTCATTGATTAATCCTTTTTAATGCCCCATCGTAAACACAACTTGTTAACAATGTTGTCTAGTTTAGATCAAGACAGAGAGAGCGCGCTACAGTGGGCGTAACCAGAACTTTCTCAACAGTATCTCCAACTTTAGCGGAACTTGACTCTTTTCGACCCTCGACAGCGTCAGCGCGTTTCAAGTGCGGCTTTAAATGTCATAAACCCGACGCGGCAGCAGGCGAAAATGTCTCATAAACTTGTCTTTGTTTCTCTTCTTCTGCTTCTCCGCAGTGTCTAAAAGTGAAATCTATAATAAAATTTTCCGTCAAGAGTTTTTCACTCCCTCCCCTCCTCCGTGTTGAGTGTACAATGTTTTCCCAGTTTTATCTACACTTCACACGCTTTAAGGTAGTTAAAAAATTTTTAATTTTCCCGCCCCGTCAGATTTGTTTTCTGCCTTGTCATAAATTCCCACACATCATAACTTTCGCTTGAGCAGCCAACAATTGGATGGAGAATCTATCCTAGACTTACATTGCAACAGCACTAACAGCACTAACAGCACTTGAGGGATAAGGTCGTGTATGTGTTCATGACTCACCTGCAAAGAGATAAAGAGGAAAGAAAAATATTAGAATGAAAGACAGAATGAAATTTACATTGTTGCTGCTGCTAAAAATAAAAAACGCAAACTCGAATTGCAAACTTGAGACTTGAGACTCGGCACGGGTTTTCCACCCGGAGTTGTGTGTGTGTGTGTGTCTATGTTTTATGCAAATGAACCATAGGAAATGTTTTGGTCATGGATTTGGTAACGTTGTTGATACCCTGTAGACATTTAAAAATAAGTAGAAAAGGAAGTATCATGTCGAGATTGAGGCGTGGCAATCTGAAACGCATTTATACCTATATTTATCCTTTATTCGACAATATAACAACCTTCTGAGTGAAATTTACCCTATTGCAACTTATGCATGAAATTTACATTGTTGCTCCCTATAAATGAAATTTACATTGTAGCTGCTAAAAATAAAGTTGGAATACCTAAATGGCAGACTATTTTAATACAGTTGAAGAGGTTTTTAAACAGTATAAAGACTATATAAAAGAAACATCTATTTATGGACATAAACATAATAATGAAATTTACATTGTTGCTCCCTATAAATGAAGTTTACATTGTTGCTGCTAGAAATAAAAGCTGGAATAGCTAAAAAATGGACTACCTAAATAGGAAGAGGTTTTTAAGAAACATAATCAGGTGTAACATTTACTTAAATATATGAATTACGATAAATCAACTTCCATACATCCACATAACCATACGAATGAAATTTACATTGTTGCTGTTGAAAGCTCAAGCTCAAATTGATAATGAAATTTAAGTAAGTGTTCTATACCATTGCATATACATAAATTAACTACTAGAAATCATGTTTAATTATCTCTTACTCTATACCTATATCTCTTACTCTATACATATACCTCTTACTCTATACCTATATCTCTTACCCTTAACCTGCTGCTTACTGAGTATTTCCCAGTCGATCACACTCTACCCAGCTTCTGTTTTCGCTTTATAGTGAAAGGAAGTTTGGCTTTGGCTCATTTCTTATGTAAAAAAATAAAAAAAATAGTTGCATATCTAAGTGGCAACAGCTGATGACGCAAATGGAGACGGATCTCAAGAAACTAATGCTCTCTTGGATTCCACTACGATAAAACTAACTTTGCCAGCCAAATAGAATTGTGCTTTAAACAGTTTATACATCATAATTAAGTAACTAAAATAGATAGATGTGTATATATTGTAGATATGGTGTAAGTTGAGTGAGCATTGTGATAACACTTAATTAATTAGGCTAATTATTTGCAGAAGCAACGCGTGTGCGCCATGAATGTTGACTCATTTTGGCATAAAAGCAAAACAAAACAAATTCGAAATGTGCCAAAAATTTGAGAAAAAGAGACTGACAGAGAGAGAAAGAGAGAGAGAGAGACAGAGAGTGAGCAGCGCGTATAAATTGTCGACATGGGAATTGAATCGAGGCCCTCTTGGCCCTCTATATAAAGCGCTTTAGTGGTTAACCGAAATTAAATGGAATTTTTAGCTTGCGGTTTTTCCGGCTGTGTGTGTATGAGTGTATGTACGTGTGTAAGTCTGTGCTATAAATTCTATAAGCTATTTCAATCTAAACATTTACTTCACTGATAAGCGATTATACAATACACGACACAACGCGACTCTCGCTCGCTCGTACCGACTGCAATCTTTGACGACTTATCAGCAGCAGGCAGAGCTGCTAGCTACGTACGTACAGCGCAAACAAACAGAAGTTATACAATATACAATCGGTATACGAGTATGTATACTATATAGGGTAAGGTATTATTATTGTATATAGAGAGTACGAGTTTTGCAAAGAAATGAAAAACTTGCACGAAATTTCACCATGGACTTTGTCACACATCACTTTCCGCTCACAGCGCGCACACGACCCAAATTCAATTTCGAGTTTCAACAACTTCCCTCCCCCACCCCAAAAAATCTTTATTTTTAGCACTAAACATTCTTCTTTTTTATTC
The DNA here is from genome assembly GCA_018151435.1 of Zaprionus africanus. NCBI lineage: Eukaryota > Metazoa > Arthropoda > Insecta > Diptera > Drosophilidae > Zaprionus > Zaprionus africanus. The sequence goes on from JAECXB010001193.1 coordinate 19,491, forward strand.
TGTTTTGGCAAAGTTTCAGGTGATTCGTAGAAAAATATGAATAGGGGCGGGCAACAGTTCTTTTTATGGAGTATTTGCTTAGACGAAACTAAATAAATAAATTCGACAACAGTTTCTAGAAGGTGTCTATAAAAATAGGCCAAAAATAGCAGAGATTAAAGTGCGGACAATAAAACCTATACAAGGTATCTGTATAAGAGCTGAAATTGTTATTGATTTATTAATGTGCACTAGGCAAGGCAACTGAATTTATTACTACTTCAATTAGTAATCAGTAAACAAGAAGAATTTGTATCTATTTAAGTCTTTCTAGTATTATAAAGACAGCATAACATATGGTATATTATATGGTCTCTTTATTGTATATAGTCATTCCTTATAGCATCTTTATCTTTTTTTAATTTAGTCTATTCTTCGTATATAACATTTTTATAGTCTAAATTAACCCCCCTTGCATTTAGCATATTTACTTTAACCTTCGAGTTACTTTCTTCTGTACTTGCGTCCTTGGCTACCCCTCCACGCACATTTCTACCACACCCCCCTCTTCATCTCCTTTTCTCTGTGAACTTCTCTGGCTGTATTTTACAATTTTATCGATCAAACTGCGTGTGTAGTTTCTCTCTCTCTCTTTCACTCCCGGAATTCCGAAGCCGAAACCAAAAAACTTTACAATCGGAATTGGAATGGAAAGGCAACACACAACGCAGCCGGTGATGAAACAACAACAACAACAACAACAAAAACAATAAAATCATCACAAACAATGCGCTCTCTTTCTTGTCTCTCCCTCTAGCTCTCTCTTTCGAGTAGAAAGTCTTGCAAGCTTTGCAAGATGTTATTATATTTAAATGACGTCACACAAACACACAGATACACACACACACAATTATAGCATGCATGTTTTATATATTTTAAGTCGCTTTACGACTCGTTTCTCCGTCTCTCTCTTTCCCTCTTTCTCACTGTCTGCATTTTTCTTATGGCCTCCCGCATTCTTGATTAACTTCATATTCATTTCGCTTTCACACACACACACACATTCCTTCTTTATCTTCTGCTTTATAGATTTGTTACATTTTGTTATTTATCTACAATAATAAATGAAATTTTCACAATAGGCCGCAAAAACCAAATTTCTCTCATTTCGCAACAAGAATTTGATTTATTTGAACCACAAAAAACAAAAATGAATTAAAAACAAAACAGAAAAAAAACATATTCCTGACCCAATTATTCATGTACTACATATGCCATATTTCAGTGACATTTGTTCACATCGACGGCTGACACAATGCGAAGCGAAAACAATTGAAAAATCAAATCAACAACAACACAAATGGCAACAACAATTAAGCTGCTAAAGAGCAAAATATGTAGGCCAAAGACAGAGAAACAAAGACAAAGACAAAGACAAAACAACAACAACAACAGCAACACAACACAAAACGGGGGCTACCAATCACAAATTGCATTAGCCAAAATCACAGCTAAAACTTGTGAAGCTTGAAATGCGAGAAGGAGAGGGAGAAGGAGAGAGAGAGCAAGTAAAGAAAGCTACGGTGGGCGACTTTAAGATACTTTATATGCGCCGAAATGTATCATTTCATTTGAAGATAAATCCAATGATTCTTCTCTTGCAGTTCAAGCTGAGCTATGCTAATATACTCTCCCTTATACTTTTTCTACAACTACAGGGTATCTAAGTAGTCACTTAACTAAAGCAAACCCCAATTGAATGCCAGCAAAAGAAGCGAAAACAAGAGAAACATGTGCAACCAAACACGGACGCAAAACATAAACTGAAAAACAACCTTGGCAACAATTAACACACACTCCCACAACACACACACGCACTCACACACTCACACGCACTTACACACACACAAAGCAAATTGGAGACGCAGCACGCGTTGCAAAGTCGCGCGCGTGTATAAACGCAACAAAAGTCGCGCCCGATGGGTAATCAATCAATGTAAGCGCTTTAAAACGCACACAGGAAAGTGAGAAGAGGACGGGAGACAGAGAGAGAGAGAGAGAGAGAGAGAGAGAGAGAAAGAGGGGCAGAGCGAGAGCGTCTGTGTGTGTAATTGGTATTGATAAATTAAGCAAAGTATGTCGAGCACAAGAAGCTTGTTTAAAGAAGCGCAACAGCGTATGTGAAATAACGGTAAGCAGAAGAAGTGAGCAAGAAAAGAAGAGTAGCTGAAGAAGAGCAGAAAAGAAAGAGAACAAGCAAAAGAAAGTTACAGCAGCTGCGAGTTATAGATATCTGTCTACAACATTGCGGCACTTTATCTATGAGACATCAATTTAGTTATTCCAATTAGATACATTTGTATCTTTAACATAACAGCAAATTTATCATTCCTTTGTAATTTCAGGCACTGAATAGATCACTTAGATACATTTGTATCTATTGCTTCATACCTAATAAGATATGTTACGTAGCTATCTGCAAAAACATTACCTTAATGCATTTGTATCTTTGGCATTACTGCAAAAGTATCTGATAAAGAGAGATGATCATCTCAAAAGTATCATCTCTCTATATCAGATACTTTTGCATCTTTAGGCACTGAATTCATCACAATCTACTGCATCTAATTTTACTTAGATAGATTTGTATCTATTGCAACCCTATGGCAACTCTAATTAGCATTAAATTTCCGATTAGTTATCGATATTCTAAGATATAGCACCTATTATATCTAGAACTTATCGATTCTTCCTTAAATAGCAGCATTACTAAGGAAAGTTATCGAGATACATTCATTAAAAAGTTGCCAAAGCTTTGCTAAACTTGTCGTTTATCGATTGTAAATAATGTCATACAAAATTTATCGATTAGTTGCACTATAAATCTACTGCAACTGGATCGCCCCGCCATTTAAATACGAGCAGGCAAGTACATTCCCTTTTCCACTCCCTTTCCTTTTCCACTCTCCCCTCCCTTCTCTACTTCCCCTCTCTCTCCTTTTTTTTAATGCTTATCTTGAAATTTCACATTCCTTTGCCGGTACACGCTCAATTAAAGCAGCCCCAAAAGAGCGTAGCGAGCGTAACTGCCGCCAATGAGGCTATAAAATATCAACAAGACTTCAAAGGACTCGCTGTGAGAGAATGTTACAAGGGGGGAAAGGAAGTTGAGGGGGGAGTGTGGGGGAAAGAGAGAGAACCCAAGCAGCAAGCCAAGCAAGAAATCCAAAAGAAACTGCCACACGAAGCGAAAAACAAAAGGCGGCATTGCAATGAAAAGCAGGGCGAAGGACGAAGCACAAAGTGTGTGTGAGTGTGTGTGTGTGTGGAGATGTATGATAGTGTATGTATGTGTGTGTGTGTGTGTGTGTGTGTGCTGTGAGCGAGGACAACTTCAGCTAAAAGCAATGATGATTTATATACGAGGCGCAACTGGACGAGCCAAACTTGAGGGGGAACTACGAAAGAGGAAGTGTTGGGAGAGAGAGAGAGAGAGAGAGGGGGGGGAGGGGGTGAAATGAGGAAGTACTTGAGTATTCATGCAATTTCTGGGTTATAGCCACCATTAAACTTGGGCTGTGAAAAAGAGACACCAATAAGAGAAAGACGCCTCTACTTGCCACACGCCTTGAAAAAGAGACGGAGAGGGGGGAGGGGTAACAGCCTTGCCAAAGGATGCACAAAGTAACATGCGTAACTCGACTCGACTCGCCTTGCCTTGCCTTGCCTTGCCTCTTGGCCCAATTGAAGTCTAGTCTCGGCATAGGCCTTGCTTAGGAGCTTCCATACTCCTTCATTACACTGCGAGAAATGACTAGGGCACAAGTGAAAGAGAGAAAAGTAACAGCAAGTAAGGCAGGCAAGTTGTTTTGCCCACTGTAAGTACAGGAAGAGGGGAACGGGGGAGAAGTAGGACGAGCAGGAGGCTTGGTAAATGTGCTGCAAGTTGACAGTTCAATGTTGCATGTTGCAAGTAGCATTGCAAGGGTTTGCCAAGCGTTTTAGGCGCTCAACTTAAAAGCGCTGAATGTGTGGCAGCAATATTACAAAAGTACAAAAGAAACGATGCAACTGAAGTTGAGAACGTACTCAAATATGTGAGTGTATGTGTGTGTGTGAGTGTGAGTGTGAACTGTGTACTAATGTTGCATGTACTTAGATTGCAACAACAGAGCGTCAAACGAGCAAGTCAAGATGAGTTTCTAAAGGATGTTGAGAAGAGTATTCACATTTAAATGTGCATTAAAGTCAGATGTGGGGCATGGAATAAAAATTTATCTGAGGCTGGCAGATAAAAGAAAATAAATAAGTTGGAATCGATTAGTCTTAGATAGAGAAACTTCTATGCCTAAACTTATCGATAATTTTGCTATTAAACGAAAAAGAATTGCTATAGAAACTTCCACCATTAAGTAAATCAATAACTTTGTCCAGGAATGTGTACAAACGGGGATGAATCGATTGGACTAAACTACACGAACTTTCATACCTAAGTATATCGATAACTTTGCTTAGGAATGTTCATAATCGAAGAATTGATTAATATAAGCATAAGTAACTTCCCTATCGATAACTTTGCACACAAATGTGTATAAACGAAGAAGAAATTAAAAACCTAGTCTATAGCAACTTCTATCTATAGCAATAACTAAGTATATCGATTACTTGACTCTGGAATATTCATAAGAAATGCAACTAATCGTAAGCTCAACATAAAATATAATCAAAGAAGAAGCAATAAATTAAGCTAAAGTAACTTCCCTATCGATAACCTTGCACAGGAATGTGTATAAACGAAGAAGAACTGATTGATCTAATTTATATCAACTTTCAATTCTAAGTATATCGATAAATTAACTCTGGAACATTCGTTAGTAGTGCAACTAATCATAAACTCTAAATAAAATTGACTAGCATCTAAACTGAAATCATTACTTAATTTTCACACCTAATTAATCGATAAATTACCTATTAAATTACACAGTTTATTACCACACCTAACTATATCGATTACAGAACTTAGCTAAAGTTACTTCATCTGTCTAATCCACTTGCTATGCCATTTTTCGCCCTATCTTCTCATTATACGCTCGATAAGTAGACACATGCTTCCACTTCCTGTCCACAATCAGCTGCCCCGCTCTCTCCCCCTCCCAACCCGTCTCACCTTCTCTCTCAATGAACTACTTGCAAACAAGTTTATGAATTGTGTGTGCTCTCTCTCTCTCTATCATTATTATCGGCTCAATCATAAACATAATCAGAAGCATTTTCAGCAGTTCTTCGCAGACTTTGTTTGTGCATTGAAATCAAATCAAAAAGAAGAGAAGACAGAAAAGGGGGTAAAGAAAGAGAGATGGTGATGATGACAAGTGTCCCGATGGGCATTCGACAAAGTTAAGCAAGTTAATAATAATCTTTCGCACGTTTCATCTGGCTGATATCTGCCCCACAACTTTTGACGCTGATTAATTTGTGAAAAGTTGAAAAGAGACAGAGATAGAGAGACAAAGAATGGAGGGGGCAGCACACAGTGTGTGTGTGGGGGAGGGCGAGAGCGAGTCAGACGCGAGTTGCGGTTGCCCCTGATAAACATGAAGTTTGTCGAGGTTTTATGCTGATAAGAACGCACTCTTCTCTTCTCTTTCCTCTTCACTTCTCAGTCTTTGCCCTCTTTCCTACCTCCTCTCTACTCTGTGTCTCTTCCCCTTCTTCTCCTTGCCTCTTTTCCTTATCTTACATCAAAATTGTGAAAATATTTCTTGCCTCTTGTTTCTTATGTTGCTGTTTCTTGTTCGCTTTTGTTCTTTAACATTTTTGCACGTTTTGCTTTGGCTTTCGTAGGCTCGACTGTTTGTCTGTGTTT
>JAECXB010001194.1:0-14014 GCA_018151435.1 Zaprionus africanus
CAGATAGGTTGACCGAACGCTATTGGTTCTTCCTACCAGGGATGAGGCAGGCTAGAGAGCTTACAAATCCCTTGGTTAAGAGCAGAACAGACTCACTCTCCAGGAGAGATCTCTATCTCCTTGTTGGCTACCTCAGTGGCCATCATCTGGTGAACTTTCACCTAACAAAAATGCGTCTATCTTCTGATGCAGAGTGCAGGCTCTGCAAAGAGGACGACGAAACAACCAAACACATACTGTGTGACTGTCCAGCCTTGGTTTGGAGTAGGAGGAAACATTTGCACGTGGAAATCGCAGTTCCCGAGCAAATTGTCCATTCCTCGACGAAAGACCTGCTAGGCTTCATCAGGGAAGCTGAGCGGCTTTTGTCAAGATAGGGAATGCCTTAAAGGCACAAAATATCATTCTGGTCGCAGTGCCTCGCGCCTTCTCTGTTGGGAGACCCCCTCTGTCAAATAAATAAATAAAAAAAGATTACACAGCCCCACAAAAAAAAAAATGTCAAGATCTGGGTATGCGGCATATGCAGTTATATGGATTTTGGGTCGCTGATTCCGAATCCGGCGTTAGAATTTCGCCATCACGTCTGGATTCCGACATAACCTCAAAAAACTGAAAAACCTTTCAATGGCCCCCAAAAGTTATAGCATCCTGATCCGGGCATGCGATATATGTTTTAATATGTATTTGAGCCGTCTTAGCCTGAATCCGAAATTTACCTAGCACGTCTCAGTTTCGACTAAACCTCAAAATATCCGAAAATTTTTTAATGCCCCAAAAAATAATGGGGGATCGTGATCGGGTCATGCGATATATCATTTCATATGTATTTCAACCTGCCCAATTCGAATCCGAAGTAAAATCATGACTAGCACCTCTGGTTTTTTAAAAATATCCTAAAAAAACCGAAAAGTAGGGTTATGTTTTCCTAACTCTCTTTTTTTGAACCATACCGAGTTTTTTTTATACTCAAGCGATCTGTGCAGAGGATAACGCTTTTTTATCGCATTTTAAACTTGCCTCTCTTTTCAATGTCCAGCAAAAATCGGACATTATAGCTTCATCCCATCTACCCTGGTAACGTTTATCCATGATTTTGATGTCTTGATGAAACCGTTCCCCTTGTTCTTCACTTAATTGTCCAACACTTTCAGGGAACTTATCAATGTGTGAATGAAGATAATGAAGTTTTAAATTCATTAGGCAACCCAATTTTTGAAAATTTTTTACCATGCCACTAACAATTTTTTGTAGTTTCGACTTCTTCTGTTCGCCAAGAAATGGGTTGAAACTGATTTAAAGCTTTCCCATGCCTTTTTTTCTACGATGGTCATTTCAGATACAAAATATTTGTCCTTAAATAACGTTCGAATCTGGGGGCCCTCAAACACACCTTGCTTCAGTTTTTCTTCAGAAATTGCCGGAAACTTGAGCCCAATGTATGTAAAACATTTGCCGTCCTTGTTTAATGCTTTTACAAATTGCTTCATAAGCCCAAGTTTAATGTGAAGTGGTGGAATCAAGACTTTTTCGGGATCAACTAATTTGTCGTTGATGATGTTATGCGATCCTATTTCAAAAAATTGTCTCTCGGGCCATACCTTATTAGTGTAATGGGTGTCTCTAGCCTGACTGTCCCACAAACATAGAAAACATGGCTCTTTTGTAAATCCTGATTGTTGTCCTAGTATCATGCTTATATTTTGCCCCACAGACTTTCGGCTAATTTTTTTATTTAAAGCATTTTTACATTTTTATATTCTTCCTTCATTACTGTGGAATGAGCTATAGGAACAGGTGCGTAAGTGTTCCTATTATGCAGTAATACTGCTTTTATACTTCGTTTAGAAGAATCAATAAAAAGTCTCCAGTCTTCATCATTATAACAATTTTCTTTTAATTGATTTATAAGACCCTTCACGTCAGTGCAGTATACCAAAGCTGTGTCTGTCTCTTTTGTAAAAAATTTTCGGAATTCTTTGTCTCTGTGACGGTAAAAGGATACTCACGTGTTTGATTTCAAAAAGTTTCTATTTTTCATGAAAGAAGCAACGAACTCCGCTCTATCTTTAGGTAGCCCAAGATCACGTATGAAATCATTCAGTTCTATCTGCGAGAGCAATTGTGGACTTTTTGAACTTTTTCTGAGAACATAGTTATCTTCTTTCGTATCATTTTCACCTGAAACACTGCTTTTTTCATCAGATTGCCTTTCGACTTTGACACAGGTATCTAGTCCGGGGCAAAATCTTTCTTCTTTTACAGTTGGTTTTATTAATGTAGAGACATTTATGTATGATAAAGAAGCCTAATCAAGAGCCGAGTGTGGTCGAGTCAACTATCTTGCCGCGAATAAATATTTCAAAATGTGCGTGTAACTGGAGTTTTTATTTCGAAATATTTAAATAATATAATAATAATGTTATGTGTGTGCAGCTGCTAATAAATACGGAGACGGAACATCAATCACACGTCGTCGCCCTGGTGAGTCCAGTCCATGCGGAGAGCCGCCAGGGTATATATTTATTCGCCCTTCTCACAAGAAGAAATCTCCGTTCGGCGTCCACCAATTGTGTCCAGGTCCTATGAAGGAAACACCATCAGTAGAATAAAATAGATTTACAAAATGTTAGATTTAACCAAAGCAAAATTTATTGTCCAATTAAAACAGTTCTTTGTCTTAAAATAAGTGTTTAAGAAAGCCCTTGCTTGCTTCTATGCCTTTTTATCATTGCCGCTCTTTAGTGAGTGAGTGCCCCATCCGTCGATAGAGCTCTGTAGGCAGGTAGGGCTAAGAAAGGAGAAAGGGAGGGTATGAGTAATTAGTCATAATAAAAAATGTTAGTTCGTAAATATATATGCCTATAGAATAAACTATGATCCACGTTTAAAATGAACGTCTGCTAAGCGTTTATTGCTGGGGGAAATGAAACGGTCTTAATTGGCCAGGAGAAGCTCCACGACATGGGTGATGCTCTGAAATCCTGGAGCAGGAGCACCACATGGTTGGGTGGGTACGCTGTGGCCATTGGCCAACTAAAGTTGTTGTTGTTACGTTGCTAGTCCGACCCTTTTGTAATGTCTGTAAATAAAATTTGACTTCGTTAAATATATGTTAATGTATTTAATGTTGTTAAATTTTACTTATCTCTTTGTGTTGTGAGACGTCTTTGTAGAACAAATCGAAGCTCATCGATTATTGTACGGATTGCAGGGCAGAGGAAAAAACTCCTCCCCAAGTGCAGCTGAGCTAGCCGGGATGGCCCTATCGACCAAAAAGCAGTCCGTAACAAAATGGGGCCCAATTTCAAAAAGGAGCAAAGATGAGGCCAGTGAGTTCTGTGCCGAAATCTTTGCTAAAAATCAATATGTAACAAACTGCGGCACGTTGAAGGACGATGAGAAACTTCAGTAAGTAGAGGTATTTGGATGTTGAGGCATGTTGACAGGCATGCCGCGAGTCGTGTTCTACCAGTGGTGGTGAAAACACTGTGCCGCGGACTTGCCCTGGGCCATGTCCAATATCCGTATGTGTTACATGCAAATGTGACTGTTCTTGTTTTCCGTTTTTGTTTAACGTAGTAGATCGTCTGCCTTCGCTGGGCGTCCAGTTCCTTAGGTTCGGCTAATGTGGCTGAATGAGGATAAGGTGACCCGTAAATGCTTAGAGCTACACGCGCTGCACCGCCTCACTGGCTAAAGGGACGCATTCCCAGTCAAAGCAGGGCCGATCGAACACCAGCCGCGTCCTTAACTGGCAACTGTCAACTCGCGTGACAGTTTGATCAGTTGACGATCGGCAGCGTGTTTTGTTTGACTACACAACAACTACCATAAGCGCGAAGTCGGATTGCGAATCCACCGGCACTAGTCGTTCCATCTCCCTTACACTGTATTGAACATTTGAGAGAATTCTGTTTCGACCATATTATCTGTTTATTGATATAAGTATTTACGTTTATACATGATTGAATGCTTATCTAAAGATTTATACATTTATTTATATATTTGCCAATTTTTCTATATATTTATACATATATACACATTTATTTATTTATCTACCTAATATTTATAAATATACATTTATTCGTTTCTACATATATTATCAATTTATCAATTTATCAATTTACTCAATTATATTTATTTACATTTCTCTATATCTATATATTATATTCTTAAAACTATTTTGAACAATTAATTATTAATATTAATTAATACGTCCTCGCCTGCACACACACACAAAGATTTACAAATTAATTTAGCAGGAAAATTTACATTACATTTAATTACACTGCACATTATTTAATAAAACTATAACCGCCTTGCCTTTGTTGACCATACCCTGTAAACAAATAAATAAAACCGTTAAAAATGAGTCAAGAAAGAGATGCCTGTGGGCATTACCTGCGGTCAAAGGGGTCAGTGGCAGAGGCGCAAGAAGCGGCATGGTCCTCTGATGGAGACGGTGCAGTCGGTCCTCAGATGGCGTTGGGTATAGGGGGACTCCTCCGGACTCCAAGTAGGATTTCCAAAATCCATCAGCATGCGGAATATCCAACGACCAGCAAAGGAGTAGCAGATCCAGAAGTCTCCAGGGAACAGCCAGAAGCCCTGCAAGAAAGCGTGGTGAAATCAGAAGTCAATGTGGCGATAGCGACAGCAACACAAACATACCGGCAGTTCATTAATGCGCAAATCGGGCAGGCATTGAAAGATCATCTGCGCCAGAGCAATCTGGAACTGATGAAGATGGTGAACGACACCATTAGGCCAATGACTGCGCCGCCGGCGACAATAGATGGACCTGCAGAACGGGATCTGATCTGGGATATGCCCAGCATTCCCAGAGAGGAGGCGCGAATCCGCCATGGAGTTATTCCTAAGACAAGTGCACCACAAGAAGGACGTGCACCGATACTGCCACCCAGGATTCCGCCAAAGGAGTCGGCAATAGGCAGGAGCAGCCCGGAACCTTGGCCGAGGTATACTGACAGGCATCGAGAGCACCCACAGCACTGGCGGCCAAATGAGCGTCCGCATGAAGGCTATCAAGATGGCGACCCCGGATACGTGAATGCGTCGCATCAGATCCCATTTGCCAAAGTGGAGCGGTGGGGGTTATCCTTCGACGCGGAAGATCGTTTCAATTCCGTGGAGGACTTTATCTTCCGGCTAGAGTTTCTCCAGAGGCAGTATCGGTGTCCATGGGCGGAAATCCTACGCACTTTCCACATCCTCCTTACCGGAAGGGCAAGGGAATGGTACTGGATGCATGTCAGGCACTGTTACCAGTTGGGCGCAACTGCGGCAGGCACTGATTGACAGATTCCGCAGCCACCAAACAGAGCATGACATGATGCATGAGCTCCTCCAACGGGAACAGCAGGCCGGGGAGACCGTGGAAGACTACGTCCACCACATGCGGAGGCTAGCGTCGAGACTCAGCAAGCCCATGGCGGAGAGACACCTAGTAAAGATAATAAAGAAGGGTCTCAAAGAGAGTGTCGTACGCTATGTCTACGCAATGGACATATTTACCGTGGATGAGCTGCGAGATGAGGCAGCGGAAGTAGAACGCAGTTTCCTCATGCACATCAGCCAGCGCCTCCTACCAACTTCAAGCCTCGTGTCCATGAGGCGATCGTGCAAAATGAAGAAGACCCGCCGATCCAGGATGTGGAGGAGCTGCGCAAATGGCGGCCAAGGGCTCCAGATAAGCCGGTATGCTGGAATTGTGGCGAGGCAGGCCACATGTTCCGCGACTGCGAATCGGCAACACGCCAGCTGTTTTGCTACCGATGCGGCAAGCCAGGGACGGTGACACCAAAATGCCCGAACTGCGCGGGAAACGGATGCCCGGGTGTAGCCAGAACGGGAGACACACGCCCGTAGACGAACATAAACCTTGCCCGTCCGTAATTTTTAAGGAAACTGTAAATTTTAGAAACATACATCAGGATAAACATAGTGCAATAAGTAGGATAACACCACTGGAGGAGCGGATGCAACAATACCTGGAGGCCAGGAACCGGATACTCAGCGAACACCAACTGGCAGGCATGTGCCACGTATCGCGAAAAGTAAAAAAGGCGAGAGGACGCTGCCGGCAACGACGGACAAAGCGCAAGGAAGTTGCGGCCGCAGTCATACGCAACCAGGGGAACGATCCCAGACCGTTCGCTGAAGTGAAGATAGGTGGTGAGCGGGTCCGTGGACTGCTTGACACCGGAGCATCCGTCAGCCTATTGGGTAGTGGTTGCAGGGAGCTGCTGCACAATATGAATGTGCCCATGACCAGGTACTTCTCTAAAGTACGGACCGCCGCAGGAGAGGATCGCTCTATAATTGGCCGCGCGCAGTTACCTGTCGAATATTCGGGAAAAATTAAAAGGATAACTTTCTACATGTGCCCCTACCTGGAGCAGGAAGCTTACCTGGGTGTTGATTTTTGGCGGCTCTTCGAGCTGGCGCCCGAACTTGTCACCCTGCGAAAGGAAGGTGAGCTATATCGATGAACACAGCTCCCCTGGCACGCATAACATCTGTTAATGGGACAAGCAGTGCGAACTCAAACAAGGCCGCGGATCAGCACCATCTGGTGGCAGGAACAGGGACCTTCCCTGTTAACAGCCAGATCGGTCGCCGACCCGTGGTTCCCGTTTGAGAGAGCACCGTTTGAACCGTCGGCAGATGCCCCAATGCCCAGGCCAATGTGACCACCTGCATGTCTTTCAAACTGCAGTTAAAGTCAAACGAGCAGTAACACTGCAAAAATAATAAGTGCGGGGTTAGATTTTGTGGTTACGATATTTATTTAATTCATTGTAATTTTGTGTGTGTGCAGACGCAGCTTTCCTTGGACCACGGACTCATTCGAAGACGTACCTGCCCGGTGAGTCTGTTCCTCGCGGGGATCCGCTACGGCACACTTGCACCAGCGACAACATCGGCAGCGGCAGAGATCGGCCTTTCGAGCCACCATCTCCGCGGCCTGCAGGCCACATCCTGCCTGCAGGCCCAAATTTTCCAACCGGAATTAAATTCGCCAGTCCAGGCCAGATATCCATCGAGGCCTAGAATCTCAATCCAGGCCCAATAGATCCAGTCAGGCCAGAAACAACCTGACCTGAAATATAGAAAATTAATGGGACATTTTAAAATACAATATTGTCATTAGTGTAAGTTTTGTGTTAGGTTTTTGAGTTTAGGAAAATGATAGGAATAGGAGGATTAGGATATGGTAAATAAATGTATAGATGCGTCTTTTGTGTAAATACCGATGACTATCGGTATTTTGTGCGGACTGCAGCGCTGGAGGAAGAACCTCTCCCCAAGTGCTCTGAGCTAGCCGGCACGGCCCTATCGACCAAAAAGCAGTCCGTAACAGCCGCCAAATAACCATTTTGGCTTACTGTAGTTAGTAGCCTCTTAGCTTTCGATGGTAAAACAAAAACAAACACACAGATGATTTCACGCTGGCCAAGCCCGTAGTTAAGTGTGTGCAGGGTCTGCAGTGAACATGGGCCCCCATCTGACAGGGATGTCGGCTACCAAACATAGATAGGTTTTTAATGTTAATATATTTGGATAATTCAATTCCCTTAGTAAACACAAATAAATTCATTAAGTTATGTTATATGGTAAAACCAGCGGCCCGAGAAGTTATACACACGGGCTCGAAAAAACCCTTGCTACGGCCCTGTGCCTCAGTTTTTTCGCGTTCGACGTCGATAAACAAAACTGACTTCAGGCTGCGGGCGCGCCGGCCGAAACATTTGTCTGTTGTCAAACTTCATAAGCAACGCTTACATTCACATGCGACCTTGTGCATGAATGCACGCACACATTGAAACGATCGCACAGCACAAAGAAGTACGCGCATGCTTATCATTCCGCTGTCGTTGTGCGACTGAAGCAGTTTTGATGCTATGCTCTGTGTGTGCAGCCGAAGTCGCTACTCTCAATGCTTCGGGCTCTGGGATACTTGGTTGAGAAAATTAGCTATAACAGTTTTGTTCTCTTACTGTTGCCGTTCTGCTGCGCTCTTGCTGCCGGTGTGCGTTTGCACTCTTGCTGCTGGTGTGCATTTGCGCTCTTGCTGCTGGTGCGCGTCGGCGCTCTTACTGCTGGTGTGCGTCGGCGCTCTCGCTGCTGGTGTGCGTCTCCGTTCGGTTGCTCTCTTGTTGTCGGCTGCTGGCGTTCTGTTGTTCACTGAACTTAGACTGGCCCGACTAGCACATACCCTTTGCTGATGACTTTTATATAACATACTAGCAATAAATGACTTGTGAGGCTCAAAATTTGAGTCCTCACATGTTCTTTTTACGTTTAAGCAAAGCTCGAAGGGTATCCAACTCTCGAGTGTACCTCAACTGTTGCTCTAGTCTACTTTCTGCATTGCTGTTGCTTTGGATCGTAGCCGTTAGTCGACGCTGCGTCAAGAATCGAATTTCGGAAGTCGTCGCACAGTGGGGCCTTTGCCGATTAAAGGGGTCGAAAGTCACTTAATTCATGATCGAATTAAGCAAAGAAAGAATATGCATCTGTAGAAAAATGTGCAGGAATCTCAAATATGTTGAATTTAAACATAAATACATATATCTTTTGTTGCTCCCTAAATCATTCCATAATCTCGTCTGGTTCAAAAGTTATGAGTTTTGCAATGTCAGATGAAGAAACAAAAGCAACAGTCGAGCGGCACGCGACAGTGGGATAGCTTTCGACCTTTTTGAAACGTAAAGAGTCAATAATTGTACAATTCTTCTACTTAATAGAAATATCGTAACGTAAGCCTTTATATGCGTCTGTGTATGAATACGTGTATATGCGTGTATCATTTTAATGGTCAAGCACAAATGTATGTATGTTTCGGAGGAAAATATTAAAAAATCATCGTAAGGTACCACCTAGGTGGCATGCACGATTCATAGCTCTACTGGTGATACAGATAGGGTTACGCCTATGTACAAAAAGAAAAACCTCCATACGCTCAACAGTCCTTAAAGCGCTCACCGGAACTGCCAGCTAAGGTAATACTTCGGTGAGCAGGATGTGATGCCAGGTCGCACTCCCACTTAGAATGCGTAGCATAAAGCGCGCCCCTTTAAGAGTATTAGTTATTCTTAACTCATCAACTCATTAACTCTTTAGTCGCCTTTTACGACAAACCGAGCACGCTGAGGTGGTATTCTAGCCCCGCCACCACACAGGGTCTAAGCTCCTAACTTATTATCTACCCATTTATCTAGCTGATCTGTTCAGCTCCTCGTCGGCTCGGACCCTCTTCATCATTTTAATGATGATGCCATGCCCCAGCTCCCATGCGGCTTTGTCCGCCAACATGGCAAAGAACAGGGCCCTTGGGCTGAGCGGCACTCCAGACAGAGATCCTAGCTGATCTCTCTCCAGTGAGAAACGGGAACAATGCATAAGGACATGTTCCGCTGTTTCAGCAGCGTCGGTGCAGTAAAGGCGCTGGGCTGAGTCTACATGGCGAAACCGAAATAGGTAGGCCCGGAAACAGTCGTGGTCGGTGAGGAACTGGGTCAGGTGGTAGTCCACTACTTTGTGTTGACACTCTGCCCATTCCGCTAGCACTGGGATGAGCTGGTAGGTCCATCGCCCCAGGTGCGACGCTTGCCATCTAGCTTGCCACTCTCTCATCAACCACTCTTGGGACTCAAGCCGAGGAGCGCCATCTCGGATTAAGCCCAGTGCCTTGATCTCCAGGTCTATAGGCGGCATGCCTGCCAGAGCAAGTGATGCGTCTTCGGATATGGTCCTAAATCCTCTAATGAACCTGAGGGCCATAGTCCGTATCACTGATCGAGCGCCTTTAATGTATGACGCTTTATAGGTGGCTTTGCTCCAAATAGGAGCAGCATAAAGAACAGTGGCTTTTGCCACCGCTACTAACAGCTTGCGAGCCGGCATCCTGGGACCACCTACGTTGGGCATGAGTCTACTTTAGTGATCTCGCTGAAGTCACCTGGAAACCATTAATGGTGACCTGCAGGGTCTACACGGATTTCCTGCTGCTCAACATGACAGCCTCAGTTTTATGAGCCGCAATTTGCAGGCCGACATTTCCCAAGCAGTCGATAGTTGAGCTAATCGTCGCGTTGCATTTTGCCTGTAGCTCTGACAGTGTCTTGGCGACCGCTGTTATTGCCACATCATCTGCAAAGCAGTGCAATTCTGCTCCTATTGGTTTGCTGATGCCCAATATCCCATTGTACATGATGTTCCACAGGATCGGACCAAGTACCGATCCTTGCAGAACACCTGACGAAACTCGGTAGCTTCTCGGGCCAGCTTCCGTGTCGAACCAAAGGACACGGACCCTGAAGTAACTGCCTACAGCGATCCTCAGATACTCTGGGATGCTCATGTAGTGCATGGCCCCTAAAATCGTGGGCCATCTTGCAGTGTTAAAGGCGTTTTTGACGTCCAGCGTGACGATAGCGCAGTACTCCTTCCTAGCGCCAAGCCATCTGTCACCGACGAGAGCGTTTTTAGCGATGTCTACGACAGCCGAGAGTGTATCAAGGGTACTTTTTCCCTTCCGGAAGCCGTACTGCTGACTACTCAGGCCGTTGGGGCTCTCTGTTATTGCTTCTATGCGAGCATACAGGATACGCTCGAATAGCTTACCTACTATATCCAACAGACATAGTGGGCGGAAGTTGCATGCACCATGTGCTTGCCCCTTACCTTTCGGCAATAAAACCAGTTTTTGGCTTTTCCAACGCTTGGGAAAGACCCCGTCAATGAGACACTGCTGGAAAGTGTCCCTGAAAATTTCGGGTCTGGCCAGCGCCACAGCCTTAATCACTGTTCCCGGAATCCCATCCAGGCCAGAAGCTTTGCTAGCCTTTATGCGCCTAGCTGCCTCGACTACTTCCCTTACTGAAACGCAAGGGAAGGGAGACGCAGCGGCATTTTCTAGTGGCTGCCATAGCGTGGTCTGCACAGGGAAAAGCTCCGCCACGATATTGGCCAACTCAGTGGGTTCCGATGGAGCCCCTCCCTTTTCCTTAACTTATTGCTAACGAGTTTGTAGGCGAGTCCCCAGGGATCATCGTCTACGCTCTCTAGCAGGTCCTGAAGAGAGAGCGCTTTGGCAGCCGATATTCCTTTTTTGAGGTCTGCACGCTTGGCCTTGTAGACCAGAAGGTGTTCTGCGTGGCTAGGGGCTCCTCTGGTTCGTTGCGCAAGTCTCCTAGTCCTGTGGCATTCCTGCCGAAGCTGGTGTAAGGAGTCGTTCCACCAGTGGACAGGACTCTTGCGCTTTAGCTTGCTTTTCCTAGGCATCGTAGCATCGCAAGTTGATACCAGTAGCTTCATAAGATCGGCCGCCATTGTCTCTGCATGACTGCTTGAGATTGATAGGGACTCGATTTGAT
This sequence comes from Zaprionus africanus, assembly GCA_018151435.1. Classification (NCBI taxonomy): domain Eukaryota; kingdom Metazoa; phylum Arthropoda; class Insecta; order Diptera; family Drosophilidae; genus Zaprionus; species Zaprionus africanus. The sequence goes on from JAECXB010001194.1 coordinate 11,406, forward strand.
ATGCCAGCATATCATTATCTTCCTACTCTGTAAACTGCGCACCATTCCCATTGGACGCACGCAAAAAGTAATCAGATTATGGTCGCTAAGCTTTACCTCATCGGAGACCGTCCAGTTTGCGTTGGCTACTAAGCCTCTGCTGACGAAGGTGACATCAATGTACGACGTACCCCTATCGTTGTTGAATGTCGGCTTACGGCCATCATTCAGCAGTACTAGGTCTAGCAGGAACATGGCGTCGGTCACAGTTTGCCCTCTGGAGTTGGAGACACGGCTGCCCCATTCGGTCGCCCAGGCATTGAAGTCTCCTGCAATGATCGTCGGCCTGCGCCCTCTCGCGTGGCCTACGAGGATATCGATCATATCTTCAAATTGATCAGGGCTGTCGCTAGGTGGCGCATAGCAGCTGTAGATATGCACACCTTTAATCAGCGCGTATGCAATGCCACGCATTGCATCGACCGGCCGATCCTGAATATGGACTATTCGAGAGAAAATTTCCCGCCTTAATAGACGTAGAAAGGTTGCGCTGCGCGAGTTTTTTAAAATACACGAGCCGGATTAGCCGAGTAGTTGGCAATCATTCGCACAAATACTGGGTTATGCACAGCTGTTGCCCGCGCGATCGAAACGTGCTTAAACGCGAGATCAATAGTGGAACAGGTGTTTTGTCAATTGCACTGTCGAATTGTTGTGGGTGATCCAGCTGCAAAACAGCTGATAGCGCTGCCAACTGTTCGCAGTGATCTAGTCAGAGCGGCGTTGCCAGATCAACGGCGCTGCCAGACTTTCCGTGGAACAGTTTGCACGCGAAGCGGCTTATTCAAATTAAAATTTGAATTTGAATTTTAAAGCTAAGTACTAAATTTAATTGAAATCCTTTTTTTTCTGTTTTTTATTTCATTATTTCATTTTATTTCATTTTAGCAAGAGGAGACTCCTCGGCTGTCTAGCCTCCCAGTTCCAGGGTATCGTGGTTAATCCAGATGCAGTGCGCGGTCTGCGTAAAATGCGGGATGGAACCCAGATAGCGACGGTGATACTTAGCATAAATGATGCGATCACTGTCTTGAAAGCGGGCACGGTGACCGTTGGCTGGTCACGTTGCCGCATCATCCAGGATGTACGACCGACGAGATGCTTTAGGTGTCCATGCTACGGCCACCGAGCGTCCAGTTGCAAGGCGACCGATCGGTCCGACTGCTGCTTGCGTTGCGGCGAACGCGGGCATAAGGCAAAGGGTTGCTATGCTCCACCAAAATGCATGATATGCAGCAGTGAGGTGGACAGGAACCACACGACGGGCGGTTTCGCGTGCCCGACCTTTAAGGCGGGCCTAAAAGGAGCTAAGAGCCACAATAATGTTTAATCAAATAAACATTATTCAGCTTAATGTCAATCACTGCGCTGCTGCTCAGAGTCTTCTTGCTCAGACAGCGGTGGAGCGCAATGTTGACATCATACTCCTAAGCGAACCATATATCTATGGCAGCACTAATTCAAATGTATGTATGTGTGTGTGTGCGTTTGAATGCTAAAAATGCGTGTGCATAGAAAAGAAGAGAAGAACAACAGATGGCGCTACGTGCTCGCATTCTCTTTCCTTTTCTTTCCAACATGACCATTGCAATGACGTCACAGCTTGCTGGTCTGTATACAAAATCAAAGCGAACAAGGTTTTTGTTTAATAACTTCTGTGTTTGTAGTCCGATCGGATTGGAATTTTGACGTTATGTTGGTATTATAATTAGCTAAGTATAGTCATACTCAGAATGTTGTATCTTTCATATGTCGCTCGCAAATCAGCTTAAAAGATGAAATTATTGATTTGCGTGGGCGGGGGGCGTGACACCCAACATTTGATATAAACTTCACCTGTCCCAGATCAACAGAAACCTTCATGCCAAATTGGTGTCTCTAGCTTTTATAATAGCTGAGATCTGTGTGTTCATTTGGACATCCAGACATGCGGACAGACATGGCTTAATCGACTTGGCTAGTGATCGTGAGCAAGAATATATACACTTTGTGGGGTTTCCCACGCCTCCTTCTGCCTGTTACATACATTTGCACAAAGTTAGTATATCTTTTTTTGACCATTTTCAATGGTCGAAGGGTATAAAAAGCCGATACTGTGCGTTAGCAGTAACAATCGCAAAAAGCGATGCATTCCAATTTTGTATACCCTGCGGGCATTGAAGAAAATACAACTTTCTAAATTGTACCTTAATTAGTCCGACTTTTATATCTATTTATTTTCCCAATTTTAGTCGCACTATAAGTACAGAAGTTATTCAATTCACCTTAGTGCCAAAAGTCCCGCGAAGCGTGTATTGCCGCTCGCGCTTGTTAGTGCAAGCTTGCCTGCTTTTGTATGTGAGTAACAATGAGAAATAATAGGCAGCAGAAAACTTTTTCTTTGAGTATTATACCCTTGCAAAAGGTATATTAATTTAGGTCAGGGACTCGCAATGCACCTTAAAGGATATGTCCGACCCCATAAAGTATATATATTCTAAATAAGCATCACTAGGGGAGTCGATATAGCCATATCTGTCTGTCTGTCTGTCCGTCCATATATATGTTGCAACGCAATCTAGTCTTTCAGT
>JAECXB010001202.1:0-14991 GCA_018151435.1 Zaprionus africanus
AACAGACTAAACAGACTAAAACAGACTAAACAGACTAAACAGACTAAACAGACTAAACAGACTAAACAGACTAAACAGACTAAACAGACTAAAACAGACTAAACAGACTAAACAGACTAAACAGACTAAACAGACTAAACAGACTAAACAGACTAAACAGACTAAACAGACTAAACAGACTAAACAGACTAAACAGACTAAACAGACTAAACAGACTAAACAGACTAAACAGACTAAACAGACTAAACAGACTAAACAGACTAAACAGACTAAACAGACTAAACAGACTAAACAGACTAAACAGACTAAACAGACTAAACAGACTAAACAGACTAAACAGACTAAACAGACTAAACAGACTAAACAGACTAAACAGACTAAACAGACTAAACAGACTAAACAGACTAAACAGACTAAACAGACTAAACAGACTAAACAGACTAAACAGACTAAACAGACTAAACAGACTAAACAGACTAAACAGACTAAACAGACTAAACAGACTAAACAGACTAAACAGACTAAACAGACTAAACAGACTAAACAGACTAAACAGACTAAACAGACTAAACAGACTAAACAGACTAAACAGACTAAACAGACTAAACAGACTAAACAGACTAAACAGACTAAACAGACTAAACAGACTAAACAGACTAAACAGACTAAACAGACTAAACAGACTAAACAGACTAAACAGACTAAACAGACTAAACAGACTAAACAGACTAAACAGACTAAACAGACTAAACAGACTAAACAGACTAAACAGACTAAACAGACTAAACAGACTAAACAGACTAAACAGACTAAACAGACTAAACAGACTAAACAGACTAAACAGACTAAACAGACTAAACAGACTAAACAGACTAAACAGACTAAACAGACTAAACAGACTAAACAGACTAAACAGACTAAACAGACTAAACAGACTAAACAGACTAAACAGACTAAACAGACTAAACAGACTAAACAGACTAAACAGACTAAACAGACTAAACAGACTAAACAGACTAAACAGACTAAACAGACTAAACAGACTAAACAGACTAAACAGACTAAACAGACTAAACAGACTAAACAGACTAAACAGACTAAACAGACTAAACAGACTAAACAGACTAAACAGACTAAACAGACTAAACAGACTAAACAGACTAAACAGACTAAACAGACTAAACAGACTAAACAGACTAAACAGACTAAACAGACTAAACAGACTAAACAGACTAAACAGACTAAACAGACTAAACAGACTAAACAGACTAAACAGACTAAACAGACTAAACAGACTAAACAGACTAAACAGACTAAACAGACTAAACAGACTAAACAGACTAAACAGACTAAACAGACTAAACAGACTAAACAGACTAAACAGACTAAACAGACTAAACAGACTAAACAGACTAAACAGACTAAACAGACTAAACAGACTAAACAGACTAAACAGACTAAACAGACTAAACAGACTAAACAGACTAAACAGACTAAACAGACTAAACAGACTAAACAGACTAAACAGACTAAACAGACTAAACAGACTAAACAGACTAAACAGACTAAACAGACTAAACAGACTAAACAGACTAAACAGACTAAACAGACTAAACAGACTAAACAGACTAAACAGACTAAACAGACTAAACAGACTAAACAGACTAAACAGACTAAACAGACTAAACAGACTAAACAGACTAAACAGACTAAACAGACTAAACAGACTAAACAGACTAAACAGACTAAACAGACTAAACAGACTAAACAGACTAAACAGACTAAACAGACTAAACAGACTAAACAGACTAAACAGACTAAACAGACTAAACAGACTAAACAGACTAAACAGACTAAACAGACTAAACAGACTAAACAGACTAAACAGACTAAACAGACTAAACAGACTAAACAGACTAAACAGACTAAACAGACTAAACAGACTAAACAGACTAAACAGACTAAACAGACTAAACAGACTAAACAGACTAAACAGACTAAACAGACTAAAACAGACTAAACAGACTAAACAGACTAAACAGACTAAACAGACTAAACAGACTAAACAGACTAAACAGACTAAACAGACTAAACAGACTAAACAGACTAAACAGACTAAACAGACTAAACAGACTAAACAGACTAAACAGACTAAACAGACTAAACAGACTAAACAGACTAAACAGACTAAACAGACTAAACAGACTAAACAGACTAAACAGACTAAACAGACTAAACAGACTAAACAGACTAAACAGACTAAACAGACTAAACAGACTAAACAGACTAAACAGACTAAACAGACTAAACAGACTAAACAGACTAAACAGACTAAACAGACTAAACAGACTAAACAGACTAAACAGACTAAACAGACTAAACAGACTAAACAGACTAAACAGACTAAACAGACTAAACAGACTAAACAGACTAAACAGACTAAACAGACTAAACAGACTAAACAGACTAAACAGACTAAACAGACTAAACAGACTAAACAGACTAAACAGACTAAACAGACTAAACAGACTAAACAGACTAAACAGACTAAACAGACTAAACAGACTAAACAGACTAAACAGACTAAACAGACTAAACAGACTAAACAGACTAAACAGACTAAACAGACTAAACAGACTAAACAGACTAAACAGACTAAACAGACTAAACAGACTAAACAGACTAAACAGACTAAACAGACTAAACAGACTAAACAGACTAAACAGACTAAACAGACTAAACAGACTAAACAGACTAAACAGACTAAACAGACTAAACAGACTAAACAGACTAAACAGACTAAACAGACTAAACAGACTAAACAGACTAAACAGACTAAACAGACTAAACAGACTAAACAGACTAAACAGACTAAACAGACTAAACAGACTAAACAGACTAAACAGACTAAACAGACTAAACAGACTAAACAGACTAAACAGACTAAACAGACTAAACAGACTAAACAGACTAAACAGACTAAACAGACTAAACAGACTAAACAGACTAAACAGACTAAACAGACTAAACAGACTAAACAGACTAAACAGACTAAACAGACTAAACAGACTAAACAGACTAAACAGACTAAACAGACTAAACAGACTAAACAGACTAAACAGACTAAACAGACTAAACAGACTAAACAGACTAAACAGACTAAACAGACTAAACAGACTAAACAGACTAAACAGACTAAACAGACTAAACAGACTAAACAGACTAAACAGACTAAACAGACTAAACAGACTAAACAGACTAAACAGACTAAACAGACTAAACAGACTAAACAGACTAAACAGACTAAACAGACTAAACAGACTAAACAGACTAAACAGACTAAACAGACTAAACAGACTAAACAGACTAAACAGACTAAACAGACTAAACAGACTAAACAGACTAAACAGACTAAACAGACTAAACAGACTAAACAGACTAAACAGACTAAACAGACTAAACAGACTAAACAGACTAAACAGACTAAACAGACTAAACAGACTAAACAGACTAAACAGACTAAACAGACTAAACAGACTAAACAGACTAAACAGACTAAACAGACTAAACAGACTAAACAGACTAAACAGACTAAACAGACTAAACAGACTAAACAGACTAAACAGACTAAACAGACTAAACAGACTAAACAGACTAAACAGACTAAACAGACTAAACAGACTAAACAGACTAAACAGACTAAACAGACTAAACAGACTAAACAGACTAAACAGACTAAACAGACTAAACAGACTAAACAGACTAAACAGACTAAACAGACTAAACAGACTAAACAGACTAAACAGACTAAACAGACTAAACAGACTAAACAGACTAAACAGACTAAACAGACTAAACAGACTAAACAGACTAAACAGACTAAACAGACTAAACAGACTAAACAGACTAAACAGACTAAACAGACTAAACAGACTAAACAGACTAAACAGACTAAACAGACTAAACAGACTAAACAGACTAAACAGACTAAACAGACTAAACAGACTAAACAGACTAAACAGACTAAACAGACTAAACAGACTAAACAGACTAAACAGACTAAACAGACTAAACAGACTAAACAGACTAAACAGACTAAACAGACTAAACAGACTAAACAGACTAAACAGACTAAACAGACTAAACAGACTAAACAGACTAAACAGACTAAACAGACTAAACAGACTAAACAGACTAAACAGACTAAACAGACTAAACAGACTAAACAGACTAAACAGACTAAACAGACTAAACAGACTAAACAGACTAAACAGACTAAACAGACTAAACAGACTAAACAGACTAAACAGACTAAACAGACTAAACAGACTAAACAGACTAAACAGACTAAACAGACTAAAACAGACTAAACAGACTAAACAGACTAAACAGACTAAACAGACTAAACAGACTAAACAGACTAAACAGACTAAACAGACTAAACAGACTAAACAGACTAAACAGACTAAACAGACTAAACAGACTAAACAGACTAAACAGACTAAACAGACTAAACAGACTAAACAGACTAAACAGACTAAACAGACTAAACAGACTAAACAGACTAAACAGACTAAACAGACTAAACAGACTAAACAGACTAAACAGACTAAACAGACTAAACAGACTAAACAGACTAAACAGACTAAACAGACTAAACAGACTAAACAGACTAAACAGACTAAACAGACTAAACAGACTAAACAGACTAAACAGACTAAACAGACTAAACAGACTAAACAGACTAAACAGACTAAACAGACTAAACAGACTAAACAGACTAAACAGACTAAACAGACTAAACAGACTAAACAGACTAAACAGACTAAACAGACTAAACAGACTAAACAGACTAAACAGACTAAACAGACTAAACAGACTAAACAGACTAAACAGACTAAACAGACTAAACAGACTAAACAGACTAAACAGACTAAACAGACTAAACAGACTAAACAGACTAAACAGACTAAACAGACTAAACAGACTAAACAGACTAAACAGACTAAACAGACTAAACAGACTAAACAGACTAAACAGACTAAACAGACTAAACAGACTAAACAGACTAAACAGACTAAACAGACTAAACAGACTAAACAGACTAAACAGACTAAACAGACTAAACAGACTAAACAGACTAAACAGACTAAACAGACTAAACAGACTAAACAGACTAAACAGACTAAACAGACTAAACAGACTAAACAGACTAAACAGACTAAACAGACTAAACAGACTAAACAGACTAAACAGACTAAACAGACTAAACAGACTAAACAGACTAAACAGACTAAACAGACTAAACAGACTAAACAGACTAAACAGACTAAACAGACTAAACAGACTAAACAGACTAAACAGACTAAACAGACTAAACAGACTAAACAGACTAAACAGACTAAACAGACTAAACAGACTAAACAGACTAAACAGACTAAACAGACTAAACAGACTAAACAGACTAAACAGACTAAACAGACTAAACAGACTAAACAGACTAAACAGACTAAACAGACTAAACAGACTAAACAGACTAAACAGACTAAACAGACTAAACAGACTAAACAGACTAAACAGACTAAACAGACTAAACAGACTAAACAGACTAAACAGACTAAACAGACTAAACAGACTAAACAGACTAAACAGACTAAACAGACTAAACAGACTAAACAGACTAAACAGACTAAACAGACTAAACAGACTAAACAGACTAAACAGACTAAACAGACTAAACAGACTAAACAGACTAAACAGACTAAACAGACTAAACAGACTAAACAGACTAAACAGACTAAACAGACTAAACAGACTAAACAGACTAAACAGACTAAACAGACTAAACAGACTAAACAGACTAAACAGACTAAACAGACTAAACAGACTAAACAGACTAAACAGACTAAACAGACTAAACAGACTAAACAGACTAAACAGACTAAACAGACTAAACAGACTAAACAGACTAAACAGACTAAACAGACTAAACAGACTAAACAGACTAAACAGACTAAACAGACTAAACAGACTAAACAGACTAAACAGACTAAACAGACTAAACAGACTAAACAGACTAAACAGACTAAACAGACTAAACAGACTAAACAGACTAAACAGACTAAACAGACTAAACAGACTAAACAGACTAAACAGACTAAACAGACTAAACAGACTAAACAGACTAAACAGACTAAACAGACTAAACAGACTAAACAGACTAAACAGACTAAACAGACTAAACAGACTAAACAGACTAAACAGACTAAACAGACTAAACAGACTAAACAGACTAAACAGACTAAACAGACTAAACAGACTAAACAGACTAAACAGACTAAACAGACTAAACAGACTAAACAGACTAAACAGACTAAACAGACTAAACAGACTAAACAGACTAAACAGACTAAACAGACTAAACAGACTAAACAGACTAAACAGACTAAACAGACTAAACAGACTAAACAGACTAAACAGACTAAACAGACTAAACAGACTAAACAGACTAAACAGACTAAACAGACTAAACAGACTAAACAGACTAAACAGACTAAACAGACTAAACAGACTAAACAGACTAAACAGACTAAACAGACTAAACAGACTAAACAGACTAAACAGACTAAACAGACTAAACAGACTAAACAGACTAAACAGACTAAACAGACTAAACAGACTAAACAGACTAAACAGACTAAACAGACTAAACAGACTAAACAGACTAAACAGACTAAACAGACTAAACAGACTAAACAGACTAAACAGACTAAACAGACTAAACAGACTAAACAGACTAAACAGACTAAACAGACTAAACAGACTAAACAGACTAAACAGACTAAACAGACTAAACAGACTAAACAGACTAAACAGACTAAACAGACTAAACAGACTAAACAGACTAAACAGACTAAACAGACTAAACAGACTAAACAGACTAAACAGACTAAACAGACTAAACAGACTAAACAGACTAAACAGACTAAACAGACTAAACAGACTAAACAGACTAAACAGACTAAACAGACTAAACAGACTAAACAGACTAAACAGACTAAACAGACTAAACAGACTAAACAGACTAAACAGACTAAACAGACTAAACAGACTAAACAGACTAAACAGACTAAACAGACTAAACAGACTAAACAGACTAAACAGACTAAACAGACTAAACAGACTAAACAGACTAAACAGACTAAACAGACTAAACAGACTAAACAGACTAAACAGACTAAACAGACTAAACAGACTAAACAGACTAAACAGACTAAACAGACTAAACAGACTAAACAGACTAAACAGACTAAACAGACTAAACAGACTAAACAGACTAAACAGACTAAACAGACTAAACAGACTAAACAGACTAAACAGACTAAACAGACTAAACAGACTAAACAGACTAAACAGACTAAACAGACTAAACAGACTAAACAGACTAAACAGACTAAACAGACTAAACAGACTAAACAGACTAAACAGACTAAACAGACTAAACAGACTAAACAGACTAAACAGACTAAACAGACTAAACAGACTAAACAGACTAAACAGACTAAACAGACTAAACAGACTAAACAGACTAAACAGACTAAACAGACTAAACAGACTAAACAGACTAAACAGACTAAACAGACTAAACAGACTAAACAGACTAAACAGACTAAACAGACTAAACAGACTAAACAGACTAAACAGACTAAACAGACTAAACAGACTAAACAGACTAAACAGACTAAACAGACTAAACAGACTAAACAGACTAAACAGACTAAACAGACTAAACAGACTAAACAGACTAAACAGACTAAACAGACTAAACAGACTAAACAGACTAAACAGACTAAACAGACTAAACAGACTAAACAGACTAAACAGACTAAACAGACTAAACAGACTAAACAGACTAAACAGACTAAACAGACTAAACAGACTAAACAGACTAAACAGACTAAACAGACTAAACAGACTAAACAGACTAAACAGACTAAACAGACTAAACAGACTAAACAGACTAAACAGACTAAACAGACTAAACAGACTAAACAGACTAAACAGACTAAACAGACTAAACAGACTAAACAGACTAAACAGACTAAACAGACTAAACAGACTAAACAGACTAAACAGACTAAACAGACTAAACAGACTAAACAGACTAAACAGACTAAACAGACTAAACAGACTAAACAGACTAAACAGACTAAACAGACTAAACAGACTAAACAGACTAAACAGACTAAACAGACTAAACAGACTAAACAGACTAAACAGACTAAACAGACTAAACAGACTAAACAGACTAAACAGACTAAACAGACTAAACAGACTAAACAGACTAAACAGACTAAACAGACTAAACAGACTAAACAGACTAAACAGACTAAACAGACTAAACAGACTAAACAGACTAAACAGACTAAACAGACTAAACAGACTAAACAGACTAAACAGACTAAACAGACTAAACAGACTAAACAGACTAAACAGACTAAACAGACTAAACAGACTAAACAGACTAAACAGACTAAACAGACTAAACAGACTAAACAGACTAAACAGACTAAACAGACTAAACAGACTAAACAGACTAAACAGACTAAACAGACTAAACAGACTAAACAGACTAAACAGACTAAACAGACTAAACAGACTAAACAGACTAAACAGACTAAACAGACTAAACAGACTAAACAGACTAAACAGACTAAACAGACTAAACAGACTAAACAGACTAAACAGACTAAACAGACTAAACAGACTAAACAGACTAAACAGACTAAACAGACTAAACAGACTAAACAGACTAAACAGACTAAACAGACTAAACAGACTAAACAGACTAAACAGACTAAACAGACTAAACAGACTAAACAGACTAAACAGACTAAACAGACTAAACAGACTAAACAGACTAAACAGACTAAACAGACTAAACAGACTAAACAGACTAAACAGACTAAACAGACTAAACAGACTAAACAGACTAAACAGACTAAACAGACTAAACAGACTAAACAGACTAAACAGACTAAACAGACTAAACAGACTAAACAGACTAAACAGACTAAACAGACTAAACAGACTAAACAGACTAAACAGACTAAACAGACTAAACAGACTAAACAGACTAAACAGACTAAACAGACTAAACAGACTAAACAGACTAAACAGACTAAACAGACTAAACAGACTAAACAGACTAAACAGACTAAACAGACTAAACAGACTAAACAGACTAAACAGACTAAACAGACTAAACAGACTAAACAGACTAAACAGACTAAACAGACTAAACAGACTAAACAGACTAAACAGACTAAACAGACTAAACAGACTAAACAGACTAAACAGACTAAACAGACTAAACAGACTAAACAGACTAGACAGAGACTAGACAGACTAGACAGACTAAACAGACTAAACAGACTAAACAGACTAGACAGACTAAACAGACTAAACAGACTAAACAGACTAAACAGACTAAACAGACTAAACAGACTAAACAGACTAAACAGACTAAACAGACTAAACAGACTAAACAGACTAAACAGACTAAACAGACTAAACAGACTAAACAGACTAAACAGACTAAACAGACTAAACAGACTAAACAGACTAAACAGACTAAACAGACTAAACAGACTAAACAGACTAAACAGACTAAACAGACTAAACAGACTAAACAGACTAAACAGACTAAACAGACTAAACAGACTAAACAGACTAAACAGACTAAACAGACTAAACAGACTAAACAGACTAAACAGACTAAACAGACTAAACAGACTAAACAGACTAAACAGACTAAACAGACTAAACAGACTAAACAGACTAAACAGACTAAACAGACTAAACAGACTAAACAGACTAAACAGACTAAACAGACTAAACAGACTAAACAGACTAAACAGACCAAACAGACTAAACAGACTAAACAGACTAAACAGACTAAACAGACTAAACAGACTAAACAGACTAAACAGACTAAACAGACTAAACAGACTAAACAGACTAGACAGACTAAACAGACTAGACAGACTAGACAGACTAGACAGACCTAAACAGACTAAACAGACTAAACAGACTAAACAGACTAAACAGACTAAACAGACTAAACAGACTAAACAGACTAAACAGACTAAACAGACTAAACAGACTAAACAGACTAAACAGACTAAACAGACTAAACAGACTAAACAGACTAAACAGACTAAACAGACTAAACAGACTAAACAGACTAAACAGACTAAACAGACTAAACAGACTAAACAGACTAAACAGACTAAACAGACTAAACAGACTAAACAGACTAAACAGACTAGACAGACTAGACAGACTAGACAGACTAGACAGACTAGACAGACTAAACAGACTAAACAGACTAAACAGACTAAACAGACTAAACAGACTAAACAGACTAAACAGACTAAACAGACTAAACAGACTAAACAGACTAAACAGACTAGACAGACTAGACAGACTAGACAGACTAGACAGACTAGACAGACTAGACAGACTAGACAGACTAAACAGACTAAACAGACTAAACAGACTAAACAGACTAAACAGACTAAACAGACTAAACAGACTAAACAGACTAAACAGACTAAACAGACTAAACAGACTAAACAGACTAAACAGACTAAACAGACTAAACAGACTAAACAGACTAAACAGACTAAACAGACTAAACAGACTAAACAGACTAAACAGACTAGACAGACTAGACAGACTAGACAGACTAAACAGACTAAACAGACTAAACAGACTAAACAGACTAAACAGACTAAACAGACTAAACAGACTAAACAGACTAAACAGACTAAACAGACTAAACAGACTAAACAGACTAAACAGACTAAACAGACTAAACAGACTAAACAGACCAAACAGACTAAACAGACTAAACAGACTAAACAGACCAAACAGACTAAACAGACTAAACAGACTAAACAGACTAAACAGACTAAACAGACTAAACAGACTAAACAGACTAAACAGACTAAACAGACTAAACAGACTAAACAGACTAAACAGACTAAACAGACTAAACAGACTAAACAGACTAAACAGACTAAACAGACTAAACAGACTAAACAGACTAAACAGACTAAACAGACTAAACAGACTAAACAGACTAAACAGACTAAACAGACTAAACAGACTAAACAGACTAAACAGACTAAACAGACTAAACAGACTAAACAGACTAAACAGACTAAACAGACTAAACAGACTAAACAGACTAAACAGACTAAACAGACTAAACAGACTAAAACAGACTAAACAGACTAAACAGACTAAACAGACTAAACAGACTAAACAGACTAAACAGACTAAACAGACTAAACAGACTAAACAGACTAAACAGACTAAACAGACTAAACAGACTAAACAGACTAAACAGACTAAACAGACTAAACAGACTAAACAGACTAAACAGACTAAACAGACTAAACAGACTAAACAGACTAAACAGACTAAACAGACTAAACAGACTAAAACAGACTAAACAGACTAAACAGACTAAACAGACTAAACAGACTAAACAGACTAAACAGACTAAACAGACTAAACAGACTAAACAGACTAAACAGACTAAACAGACTAAACAGACTAAACAGACTAAACAGACTAAACAGACTAAACAGACTAAACAGACTAAACAGACTAAACAGACTAAACAGACTAAACAGACTAAACAGACTAAACAGACTAAACAGACTAAACAGACTAAACAGACTAAACAGACTAAACAGACTAAACAGACTAAACAGACTAAACAGACTAAACAGACTAAACAGACTAAACAGACTAAACAGACTAAACAGACTAAACAGACTAAACAGACTAAACAGACTAAACAGACTAAACAGACTAAACAGACTAAACAGACTAAACAGACTAAACAGACTAAACAGACTAAACAGACTAAACAGACTAAACAGACTAAACAGACTAAACAGACTAAACAGACTAAACAGACTAAACAGACTAAACAGACTAAACAGACTAAACAGACTAAACAGACTAAACAGACTAAACAGACTAAACAGACTAAACAGACTAAACAGACTAAACAGACTAAACAGACTAAACAGACTAAACAGACTAAACAGACTAAACAGACTAAACAGACTAAACAGACTAAACAGACTAAACAGACTAAACAGACTAAACAGACTAAACAGACTAAACAGACTAAACAGACTAAACAGACTAAACAGACTAAACAGACTAAACAGACTAAACAGACTAAACAGACTAAACAGACTAAACAGACTAAACAGACTAAACAGACTAAACAGACTAAACAGACTAAACAGACTAAACAGACTAAACAGACTAAACAGACTAAACAGACTAAACAGACTAAACAGACTAAACAGACTAAACAGACTAAACAGACTAAACAGACTAAACAGACTAAACAGACTAAACAGACTAAACAGACTAAACAGACTAAACAGACTAAACAGACTAAACAGACTAAACAGACTAAACAGACTAAACAGACTAAACAGACTAAACAGACTAAACAGACTAAACAGACTAAACAGACTAAACAGACTAAACAGACTAAACAGACTAAACAGACTAAACAGACTAAACAGACTAAACAGACTAAACAGACTAAACAGACTAAACAGACTAAACAGACTAAACAGACTAAACAGACTAAACAGACTAAACAGACTAAACAGACTAAACAGACTAAACAGACTAGACAGACTAAACAGACTAAACAGACTAAACAGACTAAACAGACTAAACAGACTAAACAGACTAAACAGACTAGACAGACTAGACAGACTAGACAGACTAGACAGACTAGACAGACTAGACAGACTAGACAGACTAGACAGACTAGACAGACTAGACAGACTAGACAGACTAAACAGACTAAACAGACTAAACAGACTAAACAGACTAAACAGACTAAACAGACTAAACAGACTAAACAGACTAAACAGACTAAACAGACTAAACAGACTAAACAGACTAAACAGACTAAACAGACTAAACAGACTAAACAGACTAAACAGACTAAACAGACTAAACAGACTAAACAGACTAAACAGACTAAACAGACTAAACAGACTAAACAGACTAAACAGACTAAACAGACTAAACAGACAGACTAAACAGACTAAACAGACTAAACAGACTAAACAGACTAAACAGACTAAACAGACTAAACAGACTAAACAGACTAAACAGACTAAACAGACTAAACAGACTAAACAGACTAAACAGACTAAACAGACTAAACAGACTAAACAGACTAAACAGACTAAACAGACTAAACAGACTTTATTTGGACGTTGAATACAATGAATGTATTATCAAGTGGTCCAACGACACCAAGCCGATGCTTGTTGCGCGCGGAACCCAAACGAAGTCCACCTCCCGCCTAACCGACCGAGAGGCACCGTCACATACGGACGACACGGAAACGCGGTAGAAACACGAATAGAAACGCGAGTAGAAATTAACGCGATGTAGAAAAAAAAACTAAAATAAGAAAGAAGGGGCGATAGAACGCGGCATGCAAATAGGATAAAAAGAAAAAAACATACAATAGCATATCGATGAAGATTAACATACTAATAACTAATTACGTGCTAGAAAGGAAAGAATTAAGGACTTCATAGCAGCGATAGTATTAGTGCTAGCTATGACGTGTTGGAGCTTATTGTAGTCCGAACATAATACCCTGAAAGGATCATGCAGTGCATAGTTCGATCTACAATAAGGAAGTGTTAGTGGAAGGAAATAGCGAGTACTTCTGCAAGGAACAGAGAAGTGTAGCTGCCTTACCAAGGCCTCACTATCAATGTCACCTTGCATAAGGTTGTTAATAAATACGACCCCTAGCATGGTTCTGCGGTTAGTTAGGGAAGG
The DNA here is from genome assembly GCA_018151435.1 of Zaprionus africanus. Lineage (NCBI taxonomy): Eukaryota > Metazoa > Arthropoda > Insecta > Diptera > Drosophilidae > Zaprionus > Zaprionus africanus. Next base: position 13,915 of record JAECXB010001202.1, read on the forward strand.
CAGATTTAGTAGCAGAAGTCTACTATTATAGGAAGGCAGTCTCAAATTTTCATCCCAATTAAGGCCGCGTAAGGCAAAAAGTAAAAAATTCCTCTGTACTGATTCAATGCGTTCCTTATGAATAGTGTACTGGGGACACCAAACGCATGAACCGTATTCGAGAATAGGACGAACAAGTGAAACGTAAAGGGTCTTTGTAATATAAGGATCGTCGAATTCCTTAGACCATCTCTTGATAAAACCTAGGACACCCATGGCTTTATTGACCATATTAGTTATGTGACTTGAAAACTTTAGTTTTCGGTCCAAACGGACCCTCAGATCATCAACTAGGGTGATTCTTTCCAAGGCACAACCACAAAGAGTTTAAGAGGCTAACTTCGGACTGGCTCGAGAGAATGTCATCAGCTTGCATTTAGAGCTGTTCAGGTTTAAAAAATTGGCACAACACCAAGAATCGAAACTATTTAAGTCGGTTTGTAAGTTTGAGTGACAGTGGTCGTCTTTAAATTGGAAGCAAAGCTTAACATCATCCGCATACATAAGAGTACGGGAGTTACGTATGACCAAGGGAAGGTCATTGATGAAAAGCGTAAAAAGTAAGGGACCAAGATGACTCCCTTGAGGAACACCAGATGTGGCATGAATTGGGTTTGAAAGGGTGGTTTTAAAGAGAACTCTTTGAGTTCTGTCAGCCAGATAGCTGTACAATCCAACTAAGTAGATTTGGTGAAAACCCTAGTCGGTCAAGCTTATGTGCCAGGAGGAATGATTCACTGAGTCAAAAGCTTTACTGAAATCAGTATAAATAACATCAGTTTGAAGATTTTCCTGAAACCTTTTCCAAAAAAAGAATTTCACTCAAGCAGGCTTGTCGTAGTGGAACGACTTTAATGAATCCGTATTGAAAAGGTGAGATAACGGATCTACAGAAATGTTGCAAGTGAGGAGTTATAACATTCTCGAAAAGTTTGGGTATAGCCGACAATTTAGAGATGCCTCTATAATTGCTTGCATCAGACTTGCTGCCCTTTTTTAAGCAAGGGAATAATGAAAGATTCCTTCCAATTGGAAGGA
>JAECXB010001203.1:0-13686 GCA_018151435.1 Zaprionus africanus
ATTTTTGTCAACTGATGTGTTTGCTTTAGCGCTGCACTACGCGGATAAACACGATGTGCGAACGTTAGAATATCAGCTTAGCCAGCTGAACCAAGGAAACAAATCCTTGGAAGAATATTACTTGGAAGTGAATAAACACCTCTTTCTTATCCTCAACGGATTGAAGGCCATGGAAAACCCAATGGAAGCAGTCAGAGCATTCTAGGGAACAGGCCCTTGACGTCTTCATTCGAGGAGTCGGTAACGACGCCTCTAGACTATTGGTCATGCGCAGACCTTAAGATCTGCAGGAAGCTTACTTCTTCTGTAAGGAACTGCAGGCAGTTGCTCTTAGAGGAGGCTCATTCGCCCAGTCTTGTCCACCGACAAATTTTGCTCCAAATACCCGGTTTTATCGATACGGAGGCTCACAAAGGAGCATTCGCTTTCAAGGCCCAAGACCAAGGCCATTAGAATGGAGTCGAACAGGTCGGGTCAGTCCCAGCGTTCCGTTTACAGGCTCCCCCAAAGCGAGGGTTCTGGGATGAAGAGAACATCGTCCGAATATCAGAATCCATTCCAAAGGGCAACCAAGCTTTACCACATGGAGCCCGTGCCTGACCCTTCGACCGCAATCCTTGCCGAGCATGGCGAGGCTTCCTCAACTGACAATTACTACAATCAGCTCGGTGCCGAAAACGTGGGCATGCCTCAGGATATCATCGAGGAAAGGGACGGCCACGAAATGGGAGCTGAGGGTCCAAATTTTATGACGGCGGCCTCTCAAGTGTCCCTTTCATAGAATACAAGGGGAAAGATGGGGCTCAATTACAATTCCTGATTGATACCGGCGCTAACAAAAACTTCATCAGCCCCAAAATCGACTGTCCTCCCTATCCCCTTTTGCGTTGAATCGGGTACGAGTTCTGTTAAAATAACACGCCGCGTAGTCGGAAGGTTTTTCGAAAAATTTGGAAACGACTCGACCCTGACCTTTCTTGTCCTCCCCGGATTGAATACCTTCGATGGTATCATAGGGGACGACACTCTTAAAGATTTAAAAGCCTTAGTAGACAGAAAGAAAAATTGTTTAGTTATATCCCCTGGAATTAAGATTCCCCTTCTTGCCAAAAGGTACCTTAACGTCAACACTTTACTTGATTCGACACATCCAGATGAAGCAAGACCAACCTTTTCCATCCATTATCGCCAGGTGAAGCCGTGGAGACTAGTGTAAGGGCAGAAAAACGAACGAAGACTTCAGACCCACTATATACAAAAAGTTATCCGTGAAGTGGATAGACAAATCGGGGAACTCCTGAGTGAAGGTATCATACGTCCGTCCAAAAGTCCGTATAACTCTCCGGTGTGGATAGTGCCGAAAAAGCCGAAACCGGATGGCGAAAAACAATGGCGACTGGTCATTGATTTCAAACGCCTAAGTCCGGTCACAATTTCAGACACTTATCCGATCCCTGACATAAATTCCACATTGGCTAGCCATGGCGGAGCCAGATACTTTACTACACTAGATCTTACTTCGGGGTTTCATCAAATACAAATGAAACCATCTGATATCGTGAAAACGGCATTCTCCACCCTGAACGGGAAATACGAATTCCTCCGTTTTCCCTTCGGCTTGAAAAACGCCCCGGCTATCTTTCAACGTATGATCGATGATGTTCTTCGAGAATACATTGGGAAAATTTGTTACGTAAACATTGACGATATTATCGTCTTTAGTAACGATTATGATAGTCACTGGAAGAACCTTCGCCTGGTCTTTGAAAGCCTCGAAAAGGCCCGACTTCAAGTGAATCTGTTTAAGACTCAATTCTTGTCGACCCAGGTTGAGCTCCTTGGTTATATCTTCAGCCATGACGGTATTAGAGCGGACAAAAAAAAGGTATACGCTACAACCAAAATGAAACCTCTTAAGAATGTCAAGGAACTGAATAGTTTCCTCGGCATGAGATCGTACTGTAGGAAGTTTATTCCCGATTATGCTAAAATCGCGGAGTCGCGGAGAATCCGCTCGGCTTAAAGCAAATCAATCCAAAATGGTCCCGGTCGAGCTTGACGACGCGGCTTTCCAAGCCTACGATGACCTTAAAACGATTTTGTCTTCTTCAGAAGTGCTCGCTTTCCCAGACTTCGGCAAGCCTTTCCATTTGACCACTGATGCGTCTAACTATGCTCTTGGGGCTGTATTGTCCCAGCACATTGAGGGAAAAGATCGCCCCATAGCTTATATCACACGCACCCTGTCGAAAACTGAGGAAAGCTATACCACTATAGAGAAAGAGATGCTTGCCATAGTCTGGGCATCGGACAACCTCAGGTCTAACTTGTATGGCGCTGCATCGGGTTATTTACAAGCCCGGGAAATCTAACGTCGTCGCTGATTCCCTGTCCCGTATAGTTCCAATAAACCACTACTTTGATTGGTGCCGTTCAAGCACTGCGTCGGCTTCTGAAGGGGGTTCCACCGTGCATAGTGCAGACGAAGACTCGTCTCATTTGCTACCCCACGTAGAAGTACCCAAAGGGACTTCGAACGTCATTTCATTCCCATTCCCCATTCTGGTCTTTGGTCCGAGTTAGTTGTTACTCTGGGAAAGTACCTTAAACCTTTAGTGATCAACGGGGTTAAAATCCCTGAAGCTTACCTGTCATGGTTCCAACGCCTTTGCTTAGAGAATTTTGTTGCGTTCAAAATTCGTATAACGCAGAGGCTAGTGATAGACTTGTCAGATCCCGAAGAGATCTGCGAAGCCATTAAGCAAGAACATCGCAGAGCCCATAGGGGTGCTAATGTTGTGCGCCTGCAGCTTTTGGAAAAGTATTATTTTCCCCAGATGGCTAGTACCATCCGCAACTCTCGTCATGCGAGTGTTGTAAACTCTTCAAGTACGAGAGGCACCCCAATAGACCGTTTCTCCAACAGACACCCATTCCAAAATATCCGTGTGAAATTCTTCACATTGACATTTTCACTCTGGAAAAGAAAATTTACCGGAGCTGTATTGACAAGTTCACTCAATTTGCCAAGCTTTTCCCTCTCGAGTCAAAATCTTCTATCCATCTCCGGGAGAAACTGGTTGCAGTACTTCACTACTTCACCGTCCCAAGGGTACTGGTCTCAGACAATGAGAGAGGCCTTCTGTGCCCGACGGTCCTAAATTACTTGCGTACGCTGGGTATCGGTCTCTACAATACACCGACCCAGAAATGCGAAGTCAATGGTCAAATCGAGAGGTTTCATTCAACCATCCTCGAGATTTACCGGTGCTTGAAGAGCGAACACCCTGACTTCAAGCTAAACGAACTGGTCGCTATTGCAGTGGATAGGTACAATAATTCTATCCACTCAGTGACGAACAATAAGCCAGAGGACTTGTTCTTTGACCGCTCGGCTAGAATCAACTACCAGGGGTTAACTAACTTAAGAACTAAGGTTCTCGAAGATGTTAGGGGTTTGATAGTATACCGATAGGAGCTCGCGAACGCGGCTCAAAATAAGACAAGGTCGGAGCCTTTATCGTATAATGAGGGCGATAAAATCTTCGTTGCCAACAAACAAATCAAGACAAAGGAGAAACAGAGTTTTGAAGCTGAGGAAATTGCCGAGGATAGAAGGGTAACTGTAAAGACCAAGACAGGCAAGATTCTACATAGGTCAGACTTACGTTATTAGAATGGCACCGGATCGTTGTACGTGTACGTTTCACGCGCTTCCACTACACGATACACCATTTTACATTCTTGCAAACTCATACACTCTTTGAAAACACTTTACTATAATTTACACGCACGAATAATTCGTGCTCTCTTATGAAACGAAACATGAGCGCATTTTTAACACTTAATTGCCAATTCCTTTACCTCTAAGTTAATTTAAGCAACACCGTAAAAAGTAACATTACTCATAAGATAACTCTTCCAACCAATATTGCAAGTATCATTGTCGCCCATATCGTGGGAGCTGCGGACATTTTTAAATACGAGGCTCCGCTCGTCCCGCTTCAAGAGGGTACCGTCTGGCGCGTCAATGGGCAGTTCCAACTGGCTCACGTCATAGACTTGAGAAGGCCCGAGTCACTGGTCCAGGAGGTTCGGCGCGAGGCGGTGCAACTGACGAATTCCTGGATTGCGGCATTGGCGGCACATTACGTGGAGGAATCGGAGGAGGGCTTGTCTAGACAGACGAGCACTCAGCGCGGACGTCGATCGCTGGACTGGATTGCGTCTGCGTGGAAGTGGAATCCGGGTTCACCGGATGCGTCGGACTGGGACGCCATCCTTCATGCCCAGGAAAATATCGTAAAATCGGCCGACCAGCAAGTACGGATAAACGCTGGATTGTTCGACGCCTCACACGACTCCCTCAGGCAATTGAACGAAGTTGCCGCTAGGGAAAACGCCATCGACGGGGATGTTCACACGGCCACGACCTTATTGCATAAGGCCCTAATCATCAATAGTCAGGTGGGCGAGCTGACACAGGCGTGCCAACTAGCCAAGACAGAGATCGTCAACTCTCGCTTGTTGGATCACGAACCGAGGTTAGGAATTTGCCTTACCAGAATGCCGTGGAGGCACTGGAGTTTTCACGCCCGTCGGTACTAACTAATGGAACGACTTTGCTTGGCCATGCCCGAGGTCGCCCCCAAGGAATAGCGCTTGCTCCTACTCCTCCCTGCCATACTCGAGGGAAAGCAAGTTATGCTAGGGTATGACAAAGTCGCCGTTAACACCGAAGAAACCTATGCCGTGGTGAATGATTGCCTCTCCATAGGCAACACGACTGTTTGCCCAGAAAAAAGTCTCCTGAGGATGGACGAAAGCGGCTGCGTCCCCAAACTGCTGAAAGGCGGTCAGGCTAAATGCGAATTCCTCAGGAATAACGAGGCTCGCGTAGAATTGGTCGAGGACGGTACGATGTTCCTGTCTAATTTCAACGGGACATTGGAGGCCGGACGCTCCTTCACTCGGAGCCTACGTTAACGACTTCAACATGGAAAATCTGAGGACTCTCTGGGATTTCCGAGGTTTCTTTTTCCTTCCTTCTGGAGGCATTGGTCGCCCTGATTGTCAGAGCGCTTCTCTACATTATATGGAGGAAGTTGACGTCAACCAAGAGTATTCCTGTCGTGGCAAACTGTACTTCGGACCCGGAAGGGTTAGGCGCTGGCGGGGCACCCAAAGCCCAATAATCTGCGGGACGCAGATCTTGAAGGGGGAGGAGTTATGAACCCTAAACTAAACGCAAGCCGAACTCTGATTGTATCCTAAATAAGTTACTCTAAAAATCTATGGAGATCTGGCAACCCTTTGAATTTGCCAATCACAATCAATGATTTAAATTTTAATTTGCACATATATTAATCTGTAATCGATATCCTGGCATTCATCGCTGATTCTCCCTCTTTCCATCGCTATCTGTCGAGCACACCACACGTGACGCCTCGTAACTTTTAAAAACTATCATTTCTAAATAAATCCCAATTGTAACGTAAAGCTGAGTCCGGACAACTCTTCTTTTGGGGATCTCTTCCTGCAAAGCACACGACATGATATTACTTTTAACTAGGTGAGCAAGAAGTGGACTTGCTTAACTTAAATGGTTGTCTTATATGTATGTATGTGGGTATAGATCTGTGGACAAGTGGTGCACTATGGTACATATGTTACTTGCCCATCCTTAAAAATTGGGCTGCCCTCAGGTAGATAAGTAAGGATACAATATAGGGTTCATATTATTATCATTTTCAATTACTTGATTGTTTACAATATTTGGTGGTTCTATGGGAATGGGAACTTGTATTTAAAATTTAAAAATGATTTTCTTAGGTATACTCTTATAATTATAGATAAAATATAAAATTATAATTATAATTAATACAATTACTGACATTTTGAAAGGTATCTTTTATTTTTGTTTCAAAAATTTCTTTTGCTTCAATATGTGCTAATGTTTCAAGTTTTGTTACGTTATTTTTTACACATACTGTTTGTAGGTAGTGAAGTTATATATTTGATATTGAAATATCATCTATTTGAATGGAGCAATTAAAAGCTTTACTTAAATTATCTCCCTCTATTATTATTTCTTGATTTTTGCAGTTCTGGTTGAGTGTGGTCTTTGGTTATTTCCATGTTAATATCATGTAAGGTTCGACAGATAATAATTTTTTTGAAGATGCTAAGAAAGTTTTATTGTCTTGAACATAATATTTGTCGTTTATATTTTCAATCAATATATTTTTATTGCTATCGGGGTACGGTATTATTGTAAAATTGGGGTTTTTAGGCCAAGGATTTTATAAAAATTCATGGACTACTGTGTTTGTCGGAACGCAAATGTGCGTAACAGGCAGAAGGAGGCATCTCCGACCCCATAAACTATATATATTCTGAATCAGTATCAACAGCCGAGTCGATTGAGCCATGTCTGTCTGTCCGTCTGTCTGTCTGTCCGTCTGTCCGTCTGTCCGTCTGTCTGTCTGTATGAACACCTGGATCTCAGAAACTATAAGAGCTAGAGTCTTCAATTTTTACAACTCCTTGTATGTTGCAGTGTTTCAAAATTTTTTTTTAAAAAAGCCCCCCCCCCCCCCCCCCCTTTAAAAAATTAATAAAAATTTTTTAAAAAACAACATACACCCAACAACAAAAGTTGTGCATCTCACATGACAAATACATTGCCACGGGTGTTTTCTGAAAATTTCATTTCATTTCGATTTTCATTAAAATCGGACTAAAAATAAGTGAGATATGATCCGAATTAAACTCAATTTGAATGTATACTTATGCGTATATTAAGACCTAATTTACGCATCATACCGAAGTTCGAATCGTCGGACACACAGCATTTTACAAAACTTTTTATTTGCATAGAATGGTAACAGAATTAGCTCAGAATGCAACTTTGCCGATCGGACAACAAATGAGGCAATGGCTTAGTGGTTAGAGTGGCGGACAGCGGTCCTGCGTGCGTGAATTCGAATCCCATGCGCGGCCGGCTGGTGCAACTTTTTATTTTAATTAATTTTTTTTTGGTTATTTTTTTTCTTATAAGCTTAAAGGAAAACTACAGTTATTTAATTAAATATCAATAAAAATTGTTTTCAAAAATTAAATCTCATGTTTTTTTTGCAATATTTAAGACAATCAATAAGTTACGAATGTTAGAGCGGGACGCCGATACATGCATGTCTGCATTTGCACATTTATGTTTCGGCGTTCCGCTCTAACACATTCGGCAAAGTTTATAAAAGTTTTCTACTTAATTAAATATGTTGCGTACCAAAAAATTGTAAAACTACTGTTATGTTGTTGTTTAAATTATTCAATAGAAAAGAAAGAAAAAAAGGAAAACTCGTCACACATTGTTCGCGGCAGGAATCGAACCCGAGCACTGTCAACATCTTTGGTCTTTGAATCCGGCACACACTCCACTAAGCTACTGTACAACTTCACATAAATTTATTGTCCTCTCGCTCTGACTAATGCTTATACTTTTTGTCTATTCGCTTTTGCATTGTTTATGTGTTTTTCTTTTGTCTGTCAAATGCATTAAATAATAAGAATATAAAATTTATATTTTTAAAGTTTTCCAAATAAAGCAGAATTTTCATTATAAATAACGGAATAATAATCCATGGCCTTCTACAGTCAGCACCTGACTGTAGCGTTCGACTGGTTTATTAAACACTTAGGCGAAACCCGGAGACAATTCGCGTCGTTCCTTAATGGAGTTTGAATTAAATCTATCTTAAAGCTACAAGCTGGACGCTAGCAAACCTTTGGCTGAGTCTTATTTACTTCTGTATTGAGCGTACATAAGGCTCTGTTTTTTTGTTTACATGATATTGGGCGCTCTCTTGAGTGGATTGCGCATGGGAACGGATCAGCCGAGAATTTGCGCTGCGTAAGCAGATTTGACCCTTTCGTGGGAATGTTTACAAATGATCGGAGTAGGCTGACTTGTTATTGTCGCCGAATTTGGGGATATTGGATCTTCTCTTCCCCGTGAACGGACGTGTTTTTTTCTGCGCTTCGATTTTTTCGCTTTTTTATTAAAAACAACCGTTGTTTTATAAATCTTTTTTTTTTAAGACCGATCTTCTTTTCATAGCCCGTTCACGACGCGTGTGCATCCCTTTCAAATTAGTCAAACTAATCTTTGTTTGCTAATTTTATATTTTTGTGCATTGGTTCTGCTCCTCTGGTCCTCTGTTTACATCTTTACTCTTTTCGGTAAGCAACGTTTGTTGTTAGTGGCTCACCGCTATTACTCTCTTTCTTATCTATCCTAGTTCTTTGAGCGCGCCTAAGCATCTCTCACGCTTTGCCGCTCTCTCTACTGCACTGTTGTTGTTTGATCGTTTTTGCTCTCTTTGCTCTCTGCCTTTTGCGCGCGCCAATTTCTTTTTATTGCGCACATACCTCTTTTTCTTGTTTTTCTTTGCGGCTGTTTTGATATGTTACAGTAGGTGTCCCCTATAATGGACGCATTGATTTGTTTTAAAAAATCCTGCCTTAATCAGGTGACGGCTGCCCAGCCAAGCATTTCGTGTTGGCTATGTGATAACGTAGTACACGCGAAGTGTGCCGGTTTTTCTGGCACGACGGCTGATGCCGTAGCCAAGCGCATTGGGTTGCGTTATTGCTGCGATATGTGTAGGGAAGTGGAGGGCGAAATTTGTTCGTTTATGCGGCAAACAAAAATTGGATTTAGGGAACTGCTTGGAAGTTTTCGCAAACTATCCGACCAGTTCTCAGCGCTCGATTCATCTTTCAGTAACCTTAAGTTATTGAACGAATCCCCAAAGCGCAAAAAATCCACCCGCATAGAGGAGCCTATTATCGCCACCCAGCTCCCTATAATTGACCAGCCAGGTACGCCAATGACACAGCCGGTACTGTCGTTCACCAATCCCCCGATGGTAACGAGATCTGCGGCTAAATCAATTTCGATTCCTGAAAATGTCATTGAGTGTATGCAACCAGTGACGCCCACATGTTCCGCTATGTCCGCTGTGGTCTCGTTGCCCGTGCCACAGAAAATAGTGTTACCTAAGGCGTGTTCAAGTTCTGGTTCACCAGAAGAGAACCTGTGCTCTGGAATTACACCTGAGGCGCCAAAAAGATTATAGGTGTTCCACAAAAGAAACAGATTTTTGTTTCTAGGCTTGCCCCTGACCTCACATCAAATGATGTTAAAGCTTATATTCAAGCTAAAATCCAGGCCGTTGATATAAAAGTGGAAAAATTTAAGTTTTCTTATGAGAGGGACATATCATCCTTCAAAATAAGTGCCCCAAACGAACTCTTAGGCATTATATGTTCGGCTAAATTTTGGCCGGAACATGTAATGGTTAAAGAGTTTGAAGCAAGGAAAAAGAAAAATCGCCCACCGATTAAACTTCCTTTGCCTCCTCTAGCAGCAGCCCAAACAAAACAAAATAAAAAAAACTAACAAGCTCCTTAACTCTTTCATATCAAAATGTTAGAGGTCTCTGTACTAAACTTTCAACTTTATACTTAAACAGTCTTTCTTTTTCTGCCCAAATTGTTGTGTTTACTGAGACTTGGTTAAAGCCGGAGATCCTTAACTCCGAAGTCTTTCCAAATAAGTACACAACCTACAGGTGTGATCGACCTGACCGACGTGGTGGTGGAGTTCTAATTGCAGTTGATTCCACCATCAACTCGGAACTTTTAGAACCGGAGATTCAATTAGGCATTGAATTCCTCTGTGTTAAATTACACTTTCCCGGTTTTTTTCATTATATAACCTGTTCCTATATTCCGCCGACGTCGGAATTATCAGTCTATTTGCAACATTTGTCTGCAATACAGACCATATTTAATCTGTTATCAGACAGGGATCAATTTTTAGTCCTGAGTGACTTCCCCCCGATTGTAATTGGACAACAAGTGCTGATTCAAACTCTCTTCTGCCCTCACGGCAACATGACCATTTTGAAGGTCTGTTTGACATGTCATTGTCACAGGTCAATCATGTCTTAAACAGTAGTAACAGATCGTTAGACTTATGCTTTGTCTCGGATCCATCTAGAGTGAGCCTATACAAGACTCAACCACTTTCTCTTCCTGAAGATCCATACCATCCCACTCTTGAGTTACTTTTGATTTGGGTGAAAAACTGTGTAACCGTGTACGCTGCTTTAGAAAAGCAGATTTTAACTTATTAAATGGGATGATTTCCCAATTTGATTGGTCAGAATTGTATTCGTCTACTGATATTTTAGTAGCGACCAATATTTTCTATAACACAATTAACTACTTTTTAGATATTTATGTTCCGTGCTTTTATCCAACTTCCTCGAGTAAGCCGCCATGGTTTACAAGAGAGTTGTCACGGTTAAAAAATTTAAAGTCAGGCTTATTCAAAAACCAGTCGAACGCTACAGTCAGGTGCTGACTGTAGAAGGCCATGGATTATTATTCCGTTATTTATAATGAAAATTCTGCTTTATTTGGAAAACTTTAAAAATATAAATTTTATATTCTTATTATTTAATTCATTTGACAGACAAAAGAAAAACACAAACAATGCAAAAGCGAATAGACAAAAAGTATAAGCATTAGTCAGAGCGAGAGGACAATAAATTTATTTGAAGTTGTACAGTAGCTTAGTGGAGTGTGTGCCGGATTCAAAGACCAAGATGTTGACAGTACTCGGGTTCGATTCCTGCTGCGAACAATGTGTGACGAGTTTTCCTTTTTTCTTTCTTTTCTATTGAATAATTTAAACAACAACATAACAGTAGTTTTAAATTTTTGTTTTAATTAAGTAGAAAACTTTTATAAACTTTGCCGAATGTGTTAGAGCGGAACGCCGAAACATAAATGTGCAAATGCAGACATGCATGCATCGGCGTCCCGCTCTAACATTCGTAACTTATTGACTGTCTTAAATATTGCAAAAAACATGAGATTTAATTTTTGAAAACTATTTTTATTGATATTTAATTAAATAACTCTAGTTTTCCTTTAAGCTTATAAGAAAAAAAAAAAACCAAAAAAATTAATTAAAATAAAAAGTTGCACCAGCCGGCCGCGCATGGGATTCGAACTCACGCACGCAGGACCGCTGTCCGCCACTCTAACCACTAAGCCATTGCCTCATTTGTTGTCCGATCGGCAAAGTTGCATTCTGAGCTAATTCTGTTACCATTCTATGCAAATAAAAAGTTTTGTAAAATGCTGTGTGTCCGACGATTCGAACTTCGGTATGATGCGTAAATTAGGTCTTATTATGCGCATAAATATACGTTCAAATTGAGTTTAATTCGGATCATATCTCACTTATTTTTAGTCCGATTCAAATGAATAAATAATTTGTAGAAATATGTATATGTATTTGTCATGTGAGATGCACAACTTTTGTTGTTGGGTGTATATTGTGTATATTAAATTGTTATTACTGATTTACAGAGGCCGGAAAGGGCGTGGCCGAATTTCAAAAAAACTTTGAAACACTGCAACATACACGGATGTTGTGATAAAATTTGAAGACTCTAGCTCTTATAGTTTCTGAGATCCTGGTGGTCATACAGACAGACAGACGGACAGACAGACATGGCTCAATCGACTCGGCTGTTGATACTGATTCAGAATATATATAGTTTATGGGGTCGGAGATGCCTCCTTCTGCCTGTTACGCACATTTGCGTTCCGACAAACACAGTAGTCCATGAATTTTTTTAAAATCCATGGCCTAAAAATAAAGTTATTTTTTTTTCATAAATACTAAACGCGAACTTGTTATATATATATATACACATATATTATATATATCTTGTATCCACCTTCTCCTTTCCAGATAAGTTTCATGGCACCACGCAGGGCACACACACCAGCCAAGCCCAAAGGAGTGAACTCCTTTAGATGCCGCGTCTGGCTGCGGAGAAGCGTCTTCGGGCAGTTTTGATCAACAAATACTGCCCGAACTGCCTTGCCCATAAACACTCCAAGGGTTCATGCCGCAGTGGTGGCACCTGTCGCACATGCGGCGAGAGCCAAAATACGCTTCTCTACCTTCCAATCTCCACCCAGCCCGAGAAGCAGACCACAACAACACCAGCGCCGCCTCTTTCACCTCCGGAGTCCCTGGCGACACCCCCCTCCGTGGCAGTCAGCATGCTGCGGACGGCCATAGTCAACCTGGACGTAGCTGGCAAAACCTTCGAGGTCTGCGTGCTGTTGGACGCTTGCAGTCCATATAGCCGCATGCCCACCTCAATGGCAAAGGCCTTTGGCCTTTCCGCCGACGATGGGTTTTGCCATGCCTTGTTCAGGTCAAGGGCGTCACCAAAGTTTGCCCTAACAGTGACTCTGAAGATGGAAGAGGTTCAGATCAGAGCCCGGGCTCAGAAAGTCGGAAAGAAGCTCCAAAATGCTTATCCAGGCATTACGCTGGCGGACAACCGTTGCCATGTACCAAGCAGAGTCTCCATTGTTCTGGGGGCCGACGTCTATGGCGACGTACTTCTCCCAGGCCTGGTTCGTTCCCACGGTGGACTGCCGTTGGCCCAGAACACTCTGTTTGCCTGGGTACTATCCGGTGTCTTCAAGACGGCGGGATGTTTACGCTGAAACTTGCCGCCTAAAAGTAGGCAGCATATCGGTGTAAACAGTACGAGAGTCACTAAGGGCTCTTGCGCTCTTTTATCCAATAATATGTTAAGGATTAATTAAATAAGGTTTATTTTCGTTCAGCAACAGAATTTTCCCCCCAAATGTACGGAGATGCCTCCTTCTGCCTGTTACGCACATTTGCGTTCCGACAAACACAGTAGACCATGAATTTTTTTAAAATCCATGGTCTAATTAATAAAACCAATAATGATGAAGACTTCACAACATTCCAAAACGCCTACGTAAATATTATTTGCCCAAATAATATTACAAAAGTAATGAGATCTACTTCAAAACTTAAAAATATTCACACATATGCTCCATTTAAAGAAATTATACTTCAAAAACACAAATAACTTTTACATCCCGGTATTGAAAAAACCATTTCCCTTTTCAAGGAGGACTTCTATTACCCCGATTATCAAAAATTAATTCAAAACATCATAAACGAATGTGATGTTTGTAATGTAGCAAAAACTGAGCATAGAGATAAAAAATTAAAATTCGAAACAACTCCTGAAGTTTTTAATTATGGTCAACAATAAACAATTTCAAGTTCGCCACTTTAACTGAAATACAATCCAGAGATTGGCTCGAAGCTAAACGAGCAATACTCTCAGTTTTTACCAATATGGGTAAACCAATAAAAATCAAAGCAGATAAAGATTCAGCATTTATGAGCGCAGCTATACAACTTTGGTTACAAACAGAAGGCGTAAAAATAGGAATCACAAGCAGTAAAAATGGAATTTCTGATGTCTAGAGATTTCATAAAACTATTAATGAAAAATTAAGAATTATTAATACCGAATCAAACCCTGAAAACAAATTAACTAGTTTTGAAACAATACTTTATATTTATAATCATAAAACTAAGCACAATACGACTGGAAGAACCCCAGCCGATATTTTCATGTATGCAGTAACACCTGCTTATAACACACAAACTAATAAAAGTAACAAAATAGGCAAGCACCATTAAACACTTAGGCGAAACCCGGAGACAATTCGCGTCGTTCCTTAATGGAGTTTGAA
>JAECXB010000120.1:0-12017 GCA_018151435.1 Zaprionus africanus
GGAATAAATGTGTATGCCTTGATATGAAATGTTTATTAGCATAAGAATGAATCAGGTGACATAATTATGACACTTGCTCTAAGAATGTCAAATTGAATAGAAGTGCACATGCACGCAATAAATAATTTAATAAAACTAATGAAATCCACTTTTCAACATGGCAGCAGAGCAATGTTAAAAAGAAATTAATCCAAGGTTAAAAAGAAATTAATCCAAGGTGTAAAACTAAATCCAAGTTTTATTAAAATAAATGTTGTTTAAGTGAAGCGACAAAAAGAAAAAGTGTATAAGACATAAAAAGAGAAAAAACAATATTAAAAGTGCGAACTATTAAAAATACGAATACGAAAAAAAGACTATTGACAAATGCTAAACAATTAAACGGATAAACATTAAAAACATAAACTAAAAGGATTCGATGGAAGCAGATTAAAATTTAAAAATTCACGTGCAAGCTTTTTATAAAATTACATGGAAATAGAAAAGTGTGACCCTTTATGAAAATGTGCACAAAATGAATGACATAGAAAGAGACATAAAAGAAGTGCACAAACAGATTAAAAGTGAAGCGGGAAATATGAGTGAAAACGCAAAAATCGAAGACATGCCCAAATTCGATGGGGTAGATTTTGGAAGCGGGAAGTTCAGACTAATGACAATATATGGAAGAACCAGCAGTGCGAACAAGAACAACAGAAGATAATGAAACAACATGGATGAAAACAGATTTAAAAGCAAAAAGAATTTTAATCAGTACAATATCAGACAAACAGTTAGAATATGTTAGTAAGTGCCAAACGACATTAGAAATTATGAACAAGTTAAACGAAACTGTGTTGAGAAAAAATCGACGAAATCTAACTATGAAACAGTGGAAGAATTTTTTATAGAATTCGAGAAAGCAGTGAGTAAATTTAAAAACACTGGAGGCACCATAGACGAAAACGAAAAAATGCGGTATCTGTTAAAAGCGCTACCAACAAGCTACAGTTATATTGAAGATTTCTTAGATGTGATTCCGGAAGCACAACAAACGGTAGAGTACGTAAAATCAAAAGTAAAAGAAACAAGAGCAACAGTCGAGCGGCACCCGACAGTGGGATGCCCTTCGACCTTTTTGAAACGTAAAGAGTCAATAATTGTACAATACTTCTACTTAATAGAAATATCGTAACGTATGCCTTTATATGTGTCTGTGTATGAATATGTCGAATTCTTTTTGTCTCCCATTAGAGCGTAGCGTGTTTCAAACTGTTCACAGGCGGTCATGCCAAATTTGATGTCTCTAGCTTTTATAATAGCTGAGATCTGTGTGTTCATCTGGACATCCAGACATCCAGACATCCGGACAGACAGACAGACATGGCTTAATCGACTTGGGTAGAGATCCTGAGCAAGAATATATAGACTTTATGGGGTCTCCCACGCCTCCTTCTGCCTGTTACATACATTTGTAGAAAGTTACTATACCCTTTTTTTACCATTTTCAATGGTCGAAGGGTATAAAAAGCCTAAACAGAGGTCCAGTGGACAGACAAAATAACGTAAGCACATTCAACACCAAAACTCAAGAAGATTGCTCTGTGTGTGGCAAAACAGGTCATATTCAGAGAGGCGAAAACAAACAACAACAACAATACAACAGGCGATATCAGAATACGAATCAAAGAGGCGGTCGAGGCAGAGGTCAACATCATGGAAATGGTCGCGGACGTGGAACTGGACGTGGATATTACTCAGGAGACGGGAACCATGGAATCACACAACAAGAAAACAGCGACGGCGTGCAGTTATGGACAACAAGAATGATAAGAAACGAAAAAATATTAAATTGTAATAACAGCGAAAGTAGCAACGAAACTACAGTAAATTAGTAAAATCCTACTGATGTTAAAGTAGCCGATGGCAAACATTTGCAAGCGACCAAAATTACAAATGTAGAAACATATATTAAAGCTTACAACAATGAAAATTTGATCGATATAAAAAATGCACCATATACGTACTTTGTAAAAGGCATAAAACAAAATTTGCTAAGCATATCAAAGATAACTGAAAATAAATGTACAGTCGTAGCCAGAAATAATGATATAAAAATCTATAACGAAAAAAGAGAATTGTTGACGGTTGCGAATAAAATTAATAGATAATATAATAAATAAATAAACGAATGAAATACATACAAATGTAACTAAATTAACTGAAAATGAAAAATTGTATACAAAGTAAAATGTCAAGCGAACCATTCGAGAACAATAGAAAGAAAACTAAAGAAACATTAGAGTTAATACACACAGACTTAAACGGACCACATAGCATATCAGGTTATTGTGGGGGAAATATATTTAATGACATTCGTTGACGACTTTAGTAAATGCGCTAAAAAATAAACGAATGAAATATATACAAATGTAACTAAATTAACTGAAAAAGAAAAATGGAAAATTGTATACAAAGTAAAATGTCAAACGAACCATTCGAGAACAATAGAAAGAAAAGTAAAGAAACATTAGAGTTAATACACACAGACTTAAACGGACCACATAGCATATCAGGTTATTGTGGGGGAAATATATTTAATGACATTCGTTGACGACTTTAGTAAATGCGCGAGAATATATTAAACATAAATCTGAAACCGCGAGCTGCTTAAAAGAATATGTTAATTATGTTGAGAATCAATTCAGTAAAGGTGCTGACGGTAGAAGGCCATGGATTATCATGGTATACCGCGTATAATATATTTTCCCTTATTTATAATGACAATTTTGGTTTGTTTGAATTATTATTAAGCATTTAAAATAAAAATATAAATTTTATATTCTTATTATTTAATTCGAACGACACGCACAAATTCAATTGACAGACAGAAGAAGAAGAACGCATAAACAATGCAAAACCGAATAGACAAGAATTATAAGCATTAGGTAGGGCGAGAGGGCAAAAAAGTCGGTGTATGCACTTTTTGCTAATGCCAAATAGAAGTGGCAGTGGTGGAGTTATACAGTAGCTTAGCGGAGTGTGTGCCGGATTCGAATACCAATGATGTTGACAATGTTCGGGTTCGATTACAGCCGCGATCAATGTGTGAAATGGTTTCCTCTTTTTTTTCTTTTCTATTAAATAATTTAAAAGCTTAACAAACAATAATTTTTAAATTTTTTGGTACTCAACATATTTAATTAGAAAACTTTTATAAACTTTGCCGAATGTTGCACAAATCTGAGAGTTGCGTATGTGTGCTTCGGAACTACGGCAATTGATGCGTGTTAGAGCGGGACGCCGAAACATAAATGTGCAAATGCAGATATGCATGTATCGGCGTCCCACTCTAACATTCGTGTACATTGTTTGTCTTAACTATTGCATAAAAATATGAAATTTATTTTGGGAAACAAATTATTTTGATATTTAATGAAATAATTTAGAGGGTGTAGTTTTCGACTGTTGTTTTTTTTAGTTTATAAGAATAAAAATAAATCAAAATAAAGTAATTAAAATAAAAAATTGCACTAGCCGCGGCTAGGACTCGAAGTCACGCACAAACGGATTCTCCAAGAATTGCCGTCCGCCACTATAACCACTAAGCCACTGCCTCATTTGTAGATCGATCGGCAAAGTTGCATTCTGAGCTGGCAATTCTGTTACCATTCAATGCAAATAAAAAGTTTTGTAAAATGCTGTGTGTCCGACGCTAGATTCGAACTTCGGTATTATGCGTAAATTAGGTCTTAATATACGCATAGGTATACGTTCAAATTGAGTTTAATTCGGATCATATCTCACTTATTTTTAGTCCGATTTAACTGAAAACAGAAAACAGAAAACACCCGTCGTAATGTATTTGTCATGTGAGATGTACAACTTTTGTTGTTGGGCTTATATTGTGTATATTAAATTGTTATTACTGAATTACAGAGGCGGGAAGGGGCGTGGCCAAATTTCACAAAAACTTTGAGACACTGCAACATACACGGATCTTCTCACAAAATTTGAAGACTCTAGCTCTTATAGTTTCTGAGATCCAGGTGTTCATACAGACAGACAGACGGACAGACAGACAGACGGACAGACGGACAGACAGACATGGCTCAATCGACTCGGCTGTTGATACTGATTCAGAATATATATAGTTTATGGGGTCGGAGATGCCTCCTTCAGCCTGTTACGCACATTTGCGTTCCGACAAACACAGTAGTCCATGAATTTTTTTAAAATCCATGGCCTAATAAAACATATTCAATGCGATATAGGTAAAAAAAATATATGAATAGAGAGATATTAAATTTTGTAAAATATAATGGAATTCAGTTTACTACATGCCCACCGTATGTACACGAATTAAACGGCGTAGCAGAAAGATAGAACAGGTCGGCAATGGATATTGGCAGGTGCTTGATGAGAGAGGCAAACATACATTGGTGATATTGGCCAGAACTGATGAACACAGTAGCTTATTTAAAAAACCGAACAATCGCAAACACAGCAGTAAATAAAAGCCCATACGAAATATTTTTTTTATAAAACCAATCCAGAAGTACGCAGACAGAGTAAATGGGATAACAAATCGGAATTAGGAGTTTTAGTTGGATATAATACAAACGGATATAGAGTTTTACTAAATAATAGAATAGAAATAAATGAAAATGAAGAAGATGTTGAAGATAACGCTAAGACAGATGATTTAAATGACATGGGCAAAGTTAATTCAAAAACTAGGGATGATAGCGAGAGTGAGGAAAACAAAGAACATTTAACAGTGCAGAGAACATCAAATAGAGATAAAAGACCAGTAAATCTATATGCTAACCCAGTAACACATTTTATTTATATCAATTATGTAAATGCAATTGTACCATTCACTTACGAAGAGGCGATAAAAAGGAATGAAAAGAGAGAATGGCTCAAAGCAATGAACACAGAAATGCAATGCTTAAATAAAGATAATACATGGCGAATTGTAGAAAAGCCGATAAACAACAAGAGCAACAGTCGAGCGGCACGCGACAGTGGGATACCCTTCGACCTTTTTGAAACGTTAATAGTCAATAATTGTACAATACTTCTGCTTAATAGAAATATCGTAACGTAAGCCATTATATGTGTCTGTGTATGATTACGTGTATATGCGTTTATCATTTCATTGGTCAATCACAAATGTATGTATGTGTGCGTGTGCGTTTGAATGCAAAAAATGCGTGTGCATATAAAGAAAAGAAAAACAACAGATGGCGCTACGCGCAAATGACGTCACAGCTTGCAGGTCTGTATACAAAATCAAAGCGAACAAGGTTTTTGTTTAATAACTTCTGTGTTTGTTGTCCGAGCGGATTGGAATTTTCACGTTATGTTGGTATTATAATTAGCTAAGTATAGTCCCACTCAGAATGTTGTATCTTTTATATGTCGCTCGCAAATCAGCTTAAAAGATGAAACATAGCTTAATCGACTTGGCTAGTGATCCTGAGCAAGTATATATAGTGACATATTCATTCTCCATATGAATTACTTAAACCGATCTTTTGAAAAGCGTCACTCTTCAAAAGCCTCACAGTTAATTACTTAAACCGATCTTTTGGAAAGCTTCACTCTTCAAAAGCCGCAACATAAAAGTTCTCTCGAGACACCAATCGTCAGACGATAAAAAGCTTAAGTAAACAAAGATGTAAAGCTCTGTAGAACTTTAAGGTTTCCTGGTCCATAAAAATAATTAATAATAAACTCCATCAAATAAAAATTATAAAATAACCAGTCGAACGCTACAGTCAGGTGCTGACTGTAGAAGGCCATGGATTATCATGGTACACCGTGTATAATTTATTTTCCCTTATTTATAATGAAAATTTTGGTTTGTTTGAATTTAAGCATTTAAAATAATAATTCGAACGACACGCCAAATTCGATTGACAGGTAGAAGAAGAAGAACACATAAATAATGCAAGGACGGATAGACAAGAAGTATAAGCATTAGATCATAATGGCAAACACGAGTCGCGGCTGCGGAAGTTGTGCAGTAGCTTAGTGGAGTGTGTGCCGGATTCGGAAGACCAATGATGTTGACATTGTTCGGGTTCGATTGCTGCCGCGGTCAATGCGTGATATGTTTTCCTTTCTTTCTTTCTTTTCTATTAAATAATTTAAAAGCTTAACAAACACTAATTTAATTTTTGGTACGCAACATATTTAATTAGAACACTTTTATAAACTTTGCCCTATGTTGCACAAATCTGACAGTTGCGTATGTGTGCGGAATACGGCAATTGATGCGTGTAAGAGCGGGATGCCGACACATAAATGTGCAAATGCAGACATGCATGTATCGGCATCCCGCTCTAACATTCGTGTACATTGATTGTCTTAACTTTTGCATAAAAATATGAAATTTATTTTGATTGCTATTTAGTTAAATAATTTAGTATTAAGGTAAAGGTTGTAGTTTTCGGCTGTTGTTTTCCTTTTAGTTTATATAAATAAAATAACCCGTTCCGAAAACCGCCTGTGAATATCAATCAACAGCGAACCGGCGCTGCGGCTATTCATTCAACCCCGGGAACCCCGACACCCACAAAAACCGAACAAGGCGAAGAAAACATCGACCTGGATCCCGAGGTAGTGGAGTTCCTCGAGACGGAGCTCGCGCTATTTGAGCAATTGTCGGGAGTATCAAACATCACGGAACACGTGATAGTGATGAGGGACGAACGCCCCATTAAACAACGATACTTCCCAAAGAACCCGGCAATGCTCAAAATAATAAACGCCCAAATAGACGAGCTTCTCCGAGACGGCCACATTGAGCCTTCCAAAAGCCCCATCAGCGCGCCTATCGTCCTAGTATGCAAAAAGACCGGAGAAACACGGATGTGCGTCGATTTCCGGCAACTGAACGCTCGGTCTATCCCTGATGCATATCCTCTGCCTAAGATAAACTCAATTTAGGAACGGCTACGGGAGGCCCGGTTTATCAGCACGCTGGACCTAAAGAGTGGTTATTGGCAAATACCCGGAGGCTATGAATGGCCAATCTGAGGCTAAATCGCAAGTTGGTGTTTCTAGGACACGTCATAAGCGAGGAGGGAATCCATACAGACCCAGAAAATGTCGCTGCGGTCCAGAAACTACAACCTGCGTAAAGGAGCTTCGTCGTTGCCTAGGAATCGCCTCGTGGTACCGCCGATTCGTACCACGGTCGTACAAACGATGTCCCAATTGCTAAGGAAGGGCCGCCGTTGGGAATGGAACAAAGATCAACAGAAGGCGTTCGACACATTAAAGCAACGCTAAACGCAACGGTTCTGGCTTGTCCCGATTTTAGCAAGAAGTTCACGCTACAAACAGACGCAAGCGACTACGGCTTAGGGGGAGTACTCACGCAAGCAACAGAAGAAGGAGAACGTGTTATCGCTTACGTCAGTCGCAGACTCTTCGCGGCGGAGGAAAACTACTCAGCGACGGAGAAGGAGTGTCTGGCGATAATTTGGGCCATCCGCCCGGGATGTTCCGAGATGTGGCCCGACACGTAAGGAACTGTGTCCAGTGTCAAAAACACAAGGTGGAGCAGAGAAAACCGCCCGGGAAGATGCTGACTCGGAGGGCCCAGGAGCCCTTCGACATACTCTGTGCCGATTTCGTAGGGCCACTCCCGAGATCAAAACAAGGGAACACCATCCTCCTGGTGTTCTTCGACTTGTTCTCCAAATGGATCGAGTTGGTACCCCTACGGAAAGCTACAACACCCCATCTCGAGAAAGTCTTACGAGAGCGGAGCCTCAGCCGGTTCGGGACCCCGCGGACATTTGTGAGGACCCATATTATCAGCCCACACATTTATTTTTCCTTTTTATTCTTTTACTTTAGTTTAGATATATTAGATATAT
Organism: Zaprionus africanus; assembly: GCA_018151435.1. Taxonomy (NCBI): domain Eukaryota; kingdom Metazoa; phylum Arthropoda; class Insecta; order Diptera; family Drosophilidae; genus Zaprionus; species Zaprionus africanus. The sequence continues at coordinate 7,878 of JAECXB010000120.1, forward strand.
TATTAACTATATTTATTTAGTTTTAAGTAGATTAGATTATACATCGCCAAGGAGGCAAGTAACCATTGAAGTCGGTCATAGACCATAGGCATTTAAGTTAGAATATAGGGTAGCTTAGGGAGAGCGCACGTGGGAGAGAGTGCACACACGCCACGAGCAAGCGCGGGCGACGGTCATTCACCCACAAGAGACGACTACGAGGGAAAAAAACAAGAGCAAGCCGAAAGAGATCACGCACTCAAAGCGCAGCAGAGAAGAGAGCGAGCGCAAGCGACGCCAAGCACAGAGCGAGCGCAAGCAACAGGTTACGCAGCGAAGAGAGCGAGCACAAGCGACACCACGCACAGAGCGAGCGCAAGCGACGCCACGCACAGAGCGAGCGCAAACAACAGCTTACGCAGCGAAGAGAGCGAGCGCCAACGACGGCCACGCACCCGAAGCGCAGCTCACGAGAGCGAGCGCAAGCGACGACCGCCGCATACCCACACATAGAGCGAGTGCAAGCGACGACCACGAAGCGCAGCTTACGCAGAAGAGAGCGGGTTGAGAGTTCCGATCTAGTAGCGAGCCGAGCAAACGTGCGTGTCAGCAAGTGAAAGAAATCCGTTTCCGTGCCTACGAAAGTGTCAAGTGAGAAGCCCCCAAGGGAACACAGAGCATCGCGGGAAGAAGAACATCACAAACACTTGAGGCAGGAGAAAACCATCACGGTATCCAGACCGAATCAAAGATAAATAGGGGTGAGCGAACGACACGAGACAGGAAAATTTAGTTAGAAAAGAAAAGACAACCAAAGAGCAGGCTACGGTGTAGGTAGGGAAATGTTTTAAAAGCAAAAAAAAGAGGATATAAAATAAAGAAAAAAAGAGAAACAACAACAGCGTGTTCCCCTATAATTAATGATTATGGATTATTCTTGAGCATCGAGGCAAAAGTGCGGGGTGCTATATGCGTGAGGCTGGTGCACCGATATCTACGACTGTGCCAGGGGTTCCGCTAAGTATGAAACCAGGGATTAACCGCAACGTACTTATGCCGAACTTCTGGAACAGACGCATGCCAGTGAACTTGGACGCCTATAACCAGACTCCAAGGTCAACTGGGCAGCGAAAGTGGATACGAGGTACCAGTGGCCACGCTATAGCTCACCCCGTACTGGCGTCAACACCTAGCCCGCCGGCCCAGCCGCGGAACGACTAATTTAAGACAAAAGGACTCGGTACACACCGAGGTATGGTCCGATCTAGGTCCTAGGATATCACTTTTCCGCTCTAAAAGAGCCCACATTCCTCGTCTCAAGTCTCTGTGCTTTATAAATGTTCTGTAATGTGGCCCTGGGCGAGATTGAGTATACCCCGGCCAAGAAAAGCTTCCTTACAGGGCCCAGGTTTCGTCCTAGCTTAGATGGAGGTGTTATGTACATAAAAGTGGTCAAAAAAATAGTCACGGAATATTTCTTGGTAAATTAGGAAGACAGTACTTAAATTGCGACGGGAAAACAATATGAGTTCGTTGTACCAGATCGAGAAGCTGGAGGAAAACAACTATGACTCATGGTTTGTCCAAATGAAGTGCGTGTTGGTGCATGCTGAGCTTTGGAATGTTGCGTTGGGTGATTAACAGCAGTCATCTGCCGCTGAAGGAGTTGACTGGGTTTCTCTGGATCGAAAAGCATTGGCAATGATCACGTTGAGCGTGTTAGTTAGGATAGGATACATAAAAAACTGTGCGTCGGCGAATACAGCGTGGATAAAGGTACGAGAGGTGCATGAGCCGAGTAAACCTGTGAGGAAGGTGTCATTGTACAAGAAGTTGCTAGGTTTGCGCATGTCTGAAGGGCAGAGCATGGCTGGATATCTGAGCAATTTTTGTGAGATCGTCGATCAACTAGCTGGAGTTTGAATTACGATAAATGATTTACGGGCAATTTTATTACTATCAAATTTGCCAGATGAGTATGAGAATTTCGTTGTCGCCATTGAGACGCGCGACAGTTTGCCGACGTTCGAAATTCTGTGCATCAAACTCAAGGAAGAATGCGAGAGGAGAGAGAATACGGAAAGGCATACAGAAAATTCAACAGCATTTTCTGCGGCGCAAAAATGTGCGAAGCTCGCTACAAAGAAGAAACAACGAATTATCGTCTGTTATAAGTGCGGCGAAAAAAGGCACATAAAAGCGAAATGTCGCAAGGCGGGAATTCACAAAATGAAGATGGCAAAGCAGTGTCGGTAACAGGCGGCAAATAGCAGTTCAGCTTATTTAATGCGTTGGAAGGCAGCAGTTTTGAAAAGTTCAAATGGATTTTGGACAGTGGAGCAACGAGTCATATGAGTTGCGAGAGGCAGATGTTCACAAAGTTTGAGAAGCATACGGAAATGATCGGCTTGGCGGATGCCGGATTTTTGCAAGCAGAAGGCATAGGCACTGTGGAGTTGCAAACTGAGTCGTATACGATAGAGCTACTTAATGTCTTATATGTTCCCAAACTGAAGGGGAATTTCATAAGTGTGAGCAATGCGGTTGCCAACAAATGCACTGTTAATTTTGACGCAAAGAATGAGAAAATCATGCGAAACGGAATATGAAAGTTAACAGAGCTGGAGGTCTATACACGATAGAAATCAAAATAAACAGATGCTATGCTGTTGTTAATGAGAATGCCCTGCTTTGGCACCAACGGTACGAACATTTAAATTACGCAAGTCTTATGGATATGGTCAATAAGGGATTAGTTCGAGGAATGGATAAGATTGGTGTCTCAAAAAAAAACATCATGCAAGACATGTATGTTCAGTAAATTACATGTGCAGCCTTTTCCCCAAGCGAGCGAAAGTCGTGCGGAGGAACTGCTGGAATTAGTGCATACGGATGTGTGTGGTCCATTCGAAACTCAATCAATTGGCGGATCCAGGTATTTCCTGACGTTCATAGACGATATGTCACGGCGGACATATGTGTATTTCCTTAAGGGCAAAGATGAGGTGTTTGACAATTTTATGAAGTACAAAAATCTAGTGGAGCGGCAGACTGGAAAGACGCTTAAATGCGTTCGAAGCGATAACACAGGCCCACAAAAAACAAGAGCAACAGTCGAGCGACACGCGACAGTGGGATACCCTTCGACCTTTTTGAAACGTAAAGAGTCAATAATTGTACAATACTTTTACTTAAAAGAAATATCGTAACGTAAGCCTTTATATGCGTCTGTGTATGAATACGTGTATATGCGTGTATCATTTGATTGGTCAAGCACAAATGTATGTATGTGTGTGTGTGCGTTTGAATGCAAAAAATGCGTGTGCATAGAAAAGAAGAGAAGAACAACAGATGGAGCTACGCGCTCGCATTCTCTTTCCTTTTCTTTCCTACATGAGCATTGCAATGACGTCACAGCTTGCTGGTCTGTATACAAAATCAAAGCGAACAAGGTTTTTGTTTAATAACTTCTGTGTTTGTTGTCCGATCGGATTGAAATATTGACGTTATGTTGGTATTATAATTAGCTAAGTATAGTCTTACTCAGAATGTTGTATCTTTTATATGTCGCTTGAAAATCAGCTTAAAAGATGAAATTATTGATTTGCGTGGGCGGGGGACGTGGCACCCAACATTTGAAATAAACTTCACCTGTCCCGGATCAACAGAAACCTTCATGCCAAATTTGGTGTCTCTAGCTTTTATAATAGCTGAGATCTGTGTGTTCATCTGGACATTCAGACATCCAGACACCCAGACATCCGGACAGACAGACAGACATTGCTTAATCGACTTGGCTAGTGATCCTGAGCAAGAATTTATACACTTTGTGGGGTCTCCCACGCCTCCTTCTGCCTGTTACATACATTTGCACAAAGTTAGTATACCCTTTTTTGACCATTTTCAATGGTCGAAGGGTATAAAAAGTGTCATGATCTGGGTATGCGGCATATGCAGTTATATAAATTTTGGGTCGCTGATTCCGAATCCGGCGTCAGAAATTCTCCATCACGTCTGGATTACGACATAACCTCAAAAAACTGTAAAACCTATAAATATCCTCCAAAAGATATAGAATCCTGTTCTGGCCATGCGATATATTCTTCAATGTGTATTTTAACCGAATCCGAATCTGAAGCCAAAACGTGAAATTTGAAATTT
>JAECXB010001208.1:0-13141 GCA_018151435.1 Zaprionus africanus
GTCAAAAACTGATCAGGGGGTTGGAGCCGGGATACATGGTCCCAACTCCAAAACCTCGATTGCCATGGGCAAGTGGCCCACGGTCTTCCAATCCGAGGTTCATGCCATTGAGTTCTGCTGCCGTCTCATCCTTGAGAAGGGGATGAGAGGAGCTAATATCTACATCTTCACGGACAGCCAAGCTGCCATACTAGCCCTCTTCTCAAAAAGAGTAAGTTCACGTATGGTGGCTGACTTTTGGAACTGCCTCCAGAGGCTGTCCAACAAAAACAAAGTTACCCTCCTTTGGGTACCTGGACATTCCGGGTTCCAGGGCAACGAGCTAGCGGATGAGCTAGCGAGAGCGGGATCATCAGCCCCTCTGCTTGGCCCCGAACCCTTCTGCGGCGTGGGGTGGTCAACTATCTCATCCCTTGTGAAAACATGGGCAGATAGGTTGACCGAACGCTATTGGTTCTTCCTACCAGGGATGAGGCAGGCTAGAGAGCTTACAAATCCCTTGGTTAAGCGCAGAACAGACACACTCTCCAGGAGAGATCTCTATCTCCTTGTTGGCTACCTTAGTGGCCATCATCTGGTGAACTATCACCTAACAAAAATGCGTCTATCCTCTGATGCAGAGTGCAGGCTCTGCAAAGAGGACGACGAAACAACCAAACACATACTGTGTGACTGTCCACCCTTGGTTTGGAGTAGGAGGAAACATCTGCACGTGGAAATCGCAGTTCCCGAGCAAATTGTCCATTCCTCGAAGAAAGACCTGCTAGGCTTCATCAGGGAAGCTGAGCAGCTTTTGTCAAGATAGGGAGAGCCTTATAGGCACAAAAGATCATTCTGGTCGCAGTGCCTCGCGCCTTCTCTGTTGGGAGACTCCCTCTGTCAAAAATAAAATAAAAATAATAATGTATTATTTGTTTTTTATTTTAATTGTTTGACATTGTTATGTTCTATCTTCTATCTTTTCTACCTTATAGGGTCCCGTATATTTAAAGTCAAATTTATGACCTACTTCGTTTCTTAATAAAACTTTATCTCCTACTGTTATTTCTATATTTTTCGTTTGTAAATCGTAATTTTCCATATTTCTTCTTTTATGCTCTTCAATCATAGTTCTAGCTCTTTTATATGCTACTTCTAATCTATATTTACTTTTTTTTAACATAATCATCTATATTGTGTACTGGTTCTATGCTAGTTATATTAGTGAAAGTCCTGGGTAAATTGTTTGTTCTACTAAAAACAAATTTATATGGACAATAATTATGTACCATAGAAGGAGTTGTATTAAAACAATAATGAAGCCATACGTCCTAATCAGTTTTACCAACCGATATGTAGGATCGTATGTATTCATTTAAGGTTCTATGACTTCTTTCGACTGCAGCTACTGTTTGATGGTGGTGAGCGGTAGACGTTACATATATAAATATATATTATTGCGCTTTTGTTTAAAATTATCTATTGAAACGTATTCGTAGATATTTTCCCACGGTGCCATTTTGAGATGACTGATTTGATATATACCGGCCTGCATTTCAAGCCTTTGGAAAAAATGATCTAAATCAAAAACTCCATTTGTATATAAATCGTTGACATCATATCTTGCAGTAATCCTTTTTCCATGTTTAAAGAAACATATCATATTTTTTACTTGCAAGGTCACTACTTTACGTACCTCGTCATTATTGATGACTTGGTATACGTTGGGCATTGAAGCTTTTTCTATCGATTGCGTAAGCAATTCAAATTTGTTTGTTTCTCCTGCGCAGGATTTTTATCTACATTATAGCCTTGTAGAGACTTTCATAATAAAATCAGTTATATTTTTTAATTCTCTGATGGTTATTCTTGATAACGCTTCAGCAACATAGTAAAATTATATTCCTCTAGTTCAAGTCTCATACGAGTTCATTTTGAACCAGGATTAGTCATTGAAAATAAAAAGGTGAGTGGTCTATGATCAGTTTTGACTATAAAATGTTCACCATAAATATAGGGTCTGAAGTGGGTTATTGCCCAATGTATTGCTGCTAATTCCTGCTCAGTAGTACTTTTATTACTCTCGCCCTTATTAAATGATCTAGATGCGTATGCAACTGGAAGTTGATGGTCATTGTGGCTTTGAGATAATACTGCACCACTTGCCCTTTTGCTAGCATCTGTTGTAATACAAAATTCTTTACTAAAATCGGGGTATTGTAAGAGAGTAGGTTTTATCAGTTTTGTTTTTAGGTGTCTTCTTTTTGACAGTCTTCTGTCCATTAAAAAGGAACATTCTTTTTACATAATGTAGCAATTGCAACGAAGCACCTTGCGCTATCTGCATCATGAGGTACTGGGTAATTTTTGATGACATCATACTTCTTGTCATCTGGCAGTATTCCTCTATCCGTGCATTTATGTCCCAAAAAGGTGACTATAAGCACAAAAAATGAACATTTCTGTGGATGTAGTTTTAGACTATATTTCGTGCATTTGCCAAAAACATCTGATATGTTTTTAATCATATGCTTTTCGGAACAACCTATTACTATCAAATCATCCATATAGATGAATGCTTGCATTGGCTCAAGGCGAGAAAATTCAATAGTCATCATTCTTTAAAAAGAATTTGGAGCTATTTTCAATCCGAATGGTAATCGCGTAAAACGATATGAACCGTTTGTTGTTGAAAATGAACTTATGTCTCTTGAACTCTTCTCAAGTTCAATTTGGTAAAAAACCTGACAGCAAGTCAAGACATGAAAAATATTTGGCTCGACTTAGTTGATCCAAAATGTCATCAATTCTAGGGAGTGGAAATTTATCAGACAACAGTTTTTTATTGATTTGACGATAGTCAATTACTAATCGCCATTTCTTTTTATCTGAGTCTGGAAGAGTTTTTTCGGTACTAATAGTAATGGACTATTGTATTCCGATACTGATGGTTCGACTATTTTATCATCTATCAATTTTTGTACTTGTTCTTGAATGTCGTCTTATTTTATGTATACTGGCTCATCATCTTTCGATCTCAATCTTTGTTTGTATAAATTATTTGCCGATATTGGTTCTGTTGTCACACCAAATATATCTGTATATCTACTGCAAAGCTTTTTCAGCTGGGTTTGAAATTGTGATGGACAATTTTTCGACAATTGAGACATGACAGTTTGCTCTCTCTTCTCTTTATTTGGTAGAACCACATCATAGTTTGAAAATGGCTCGCATTTTAAATTGTTTGCATCTAATAGTTTATTAGTATGATGCGTATTTAATATTCGGATTTAAACATAGATTGGTGTTGAAATAGTAGTCGCTTCATAAATACCTCTTTCTATTTCTTAGTTTGGGATCAATATATTTGTATCTTCAATTGAAGTTATATTGGATTTTCGGACAACTTGTGATCTTGCTGGTAATCATATTCTATTATTAGAATTGTCGGTATCGATATGTTTAAATCGTACAAAATTTTTTGATATCTATAAAGTATTTCTGAGTCTAATCAGAAATTTGAACACTGTTGTCTACTGCTCTTTGTCTAGGTTCCCTTTTTGATTATGTATAAGGGATCCTGCCTGATTAAAGCTTTTTACCAGAATGGTTGTATGCTTATTGGCAGTCTGTTTTTGAATTATCCTATTCTGAGACAAGCATTTATATGACTTATTAAATTTATCTTTCATTTCATTTAGGATAGGTTTTGCCAATCCATTAATATTATCGTTGTCATATGAATCTATCGGTGTAGAAGAACTTTTTATAATTCGGATAATACCATCTTATTCTAGATAGTCTTTTCCTAGGAATTCTTTGACTTTCACATAAGGTAAAGTCGACAAGACCTGAGCTTTTTGCCTATTTGATTGGTAATGGAGTAAGGGACTTAAATTTAAGTCGAATGTATTTGTATACTCGATTTCGGACTCGTATACGCTAAAGAACGTATGAAACCTATGTAAGATCTGTATCAATATTATTATAAATAATGGGTCTCTCTCTAATATATTCCTGACTCTATCTGCTGTATCTTCAGCCTGATTTAAGTAATTCATATTTTTTTGTTTTTTTATACCCTTCGACCATTGAAAATGGTCAAAAAAGGGTATATCAATTTTGTGCAAATGTATGTAACAGACAGAAGGAGGCGTGGGAGACCCCACAAAGTATACATATTCTTGCTCAGGATCACTAGCCAAGTCGATTAAGCCATGTCTGTCTGTCTGTCCGGATGTCTGGATGTCTGGCTGTCTGGATGTCTGGATGTCTGTATGTCCAGATGAACACACTGATCTCTGCTAATATAAAAGCTAGAGACACCAAATTTGGCATGAAGGTTTCTGTTGACAGGTGAAGTTTATTTCAAATGTTGGGTGCCACGCCCCCCGCCCACGCAAATCAATAATTTCATCTTTTAAACTAATTTGCGAGCGACCTATAAAAGACACAACATTCTGAGTAAGACTATACTTAGCTAATTATAATACCAACATAACGTCAAAATTCCAATCCGATCGGATAACAAACACAGAAGTTATTAAAAAACAAGAGCAACTGTCGAGCGGCACGCGACAGTGGGATACCGTTCGACCTTTTTGAAACGTAAAGAGTCAATAATTGTACAATACTTCTACTTAATAGCAATATCTTAACGTAAGCCATTATATGCGTCTGTGTATGAATACATGTATATGCGTGTATCATTTCATTGGTCAAGCACAAATGTATGTATGTGTGAGTGTGCGTTTGAATGCAAAAAATGCGTGTGCATAGAAAAGAAGAGAAGAACGACAGATAGCGCTACGCGCTCGCATTCTCTTTCCTTTTCTTTCCTACATGAGCATTGCAATGATGTCACAGCTTGCTGGTCTGTATACAAAATCAAAGCGAATAACGATACGTTATTTCTATTACCATAAGTAGAAGTATTGTACAATTATTGACTCTTTACGTTTCAAAAAGGTCGAAGGGTATCCCAATGTCGCGTGCTGCTCGACTGTTGCTCTTGTATTTGTTAAATAAGGCGTTCTTTAAATTCTTTAGGCGTGACAGCTCTTTTGTAAACCACGGGGGCTTACTTGAGGCTGTCGGATAGAAACTCGGAACACATTTTTCAAAAAATGAATTAATGGTGCTTTAAAAGGCTTTTATGGCTACTGCCATATCAGTGCACAGGTGAAGATTAGACCAGTCAAAGGTAGAAATTAGGTTATTTAATAGTAGAAAGTCTGGTTTTCTGAAACAGCGCACACGCTTACTATTAGATCCAACAATCTTTTCATGGAGTTAAGAACATGATTGACCTGCGACAATGACATGTCAAACAGTCCATCAAAAAGATCGTGCTGCTGGGAAGGCAGTAGAGAATATTCCTCAGGACTAGATGTCCAATTGCAATCAGGAATATAAAAGTCCTCAAGGACTATGAACTGATCCCTGTCTGATATCAGGTTAAATACAGTCTTAATTGCAGACAAATGCTGCGAATTGACTAATGATTCCGATGACGGCGGAGTATAGAAGCAGGATATATATAAGTAAAAACCGGGGAGGTGTAGTTTTACACAAATCAATTCAATATCATATTGAACATCCGGCTGTATAAAATCTGATGTAATGGTGGAGTCTACTGCAACAAGAACGGCACCAGCATGTCGATCAGTTCTATCACGCCTGTAAATAGTGTACTTACTTGGTAAAACCTCGGAGCTTAAGATCTCCGGTTTTAACCAAGTTTCCGTTAACACCAAAAACTGAGAGCTATATGAAAGACTATTAAGAAAGAAAGTTGAAAGTTTGCTACGAAGGCCTCTTACATTTTGATAGGAGAAAGAGAGATAAAAGTTTAGTTTTTGTCGTCTTATTGGGCGCAGTGGTCTGGTTTGGCAAAGTAAATCTAATCGGGGGCCGATTCTTTTATTTCTTTGCCTCGAATTCTTTAACCACGATATGAGCTAGCCAAAAATCAGCAGTGCATATGTGGTTAAAGCATTCGTTTGGGACACAAAGTTTAAACGATGATACGTCCCGTTCATAAGAGAACTTAAATTTTTCCACCTTAATCTCAGCGGCTTGTATTTTGGCTTGAATAAAAGCCATAACATCATCAGATGTGAGATCAGGGGCAAGCCTGGAAACGAAGATTTGTTTCCTCGGGGGAATCCCTACAAGAGGCTTGGGCACCACTGATAAAGAAGCAGTGGTTGTTGCCCTGGGTGAAGCAGACACAGGTATTGAGGTTATAGCAGGTGTTCAAATGGTAGGCATTTTTGGCGTCACTGGCTGCGAAAACTCACTGTTGGCACATTCGGGAACCGAATTTTTCTGAGCCGCCGATCTCGTTACCACAGATGTGGTGACCGGTATCAACGGCTGTATCAACGGAGTACTAGGCTGAGCTACGTTTGGTGGCGGAACAGCAGCAGACATGGTCTCTTCCTTACGAGTTGATTTTTTGCGCTTTGGGGACTCATTTAACAGCTGAAGGCCATTAAAGTCCGAGTCCAGCTTAGAGAACTGCTTAGATAGCGTACGAAAACCACTCAACAATTCCTTAAAGCCTTTCCGTGTCTGCCGCATGAATGCTCTCATTTCATTCTGCACCTCACGACACTCCTCGCAACAATAGTGCAGCCCAATGCGCTTAGCCAAAGCATCAGCAGTTGAACCAGTGACGTTGACACATTTGGCATGTTGAACATTATCACACAGCCAACATAAGATGCTTGGCTGAGCACACGTAATCTCACCTTTGCAGGTTTCAACAGCACAAATAAAATGTCAATCCATTATAATGAGACACCACTGTAAATAGTAGCCAAATAAAACGTTAGAAAAAACTAAGAGAAAACTACGTACGGAATAAGAGAGCAAATGCTAAGTAGGCGAGAACGTTAGCTGTCGTTACAGTAACTGCAACAACAAATGCACAGCGCAGATGAAAGAAGGAGAGAGAGAGCGAACAGAAGAGAGTAAGCGCGCTCACGATAGAATCTAAAAATAGATCAAGCTACGAGGGTCGTTTGATAAGTCCGTGACTTTTTGTATTTGCCGCGCACCTGCTCTAAATACAACACTGCTCCTGTCAGCAGTTATCGATTAACAGCTGACTGTAAAATTTGAGAAAGCTGCGTTTTTTGGTTTGCGTTTTATAGGCATTGAAAGCAGACGATCTCGATCTCCATTTTCGTTAAAATTCACGAGATCGTCTGCTTTCAATGCCTAGCTAGCTAAAGAATGAAAGAATTTATTAAATTTAATTGTGCCGCGGCGCATACGATCGATTTTTGGGTTGCCAGTTGTTGAAAAGGGATCTGCACAGAGCCTACGTGCGCTTAGCGATAACGTAAACGCTCATCTTCGAGCTCCCAGAACAACAGCAACAAGTGAGCAAATCGCAGATGGCCTACTTATTAACATTATAAGTCGCAAGCTAGACGCAAACTCGCAGGAGAAATGGGAAGAGTCTCTGGAATCTGAGAAGATCCCAAAATGGTCAAATATGGCGTCCTTCATCGAGCGCAGATGTCCCAAGCTGGGACCATGGAAGGTGCTACACTGCAATCAGCCAGTTTACAAGTTGCACCCAAGAAAAATGGTGAAAATTCACTTGTAGCCTCTACCAGCAACGCAAAAGCATGCCATTTATACGACTCAAAAGATCACTTCCTGCCTTAATGTCCTCGTTTTGCCAACCTATCTCCGTCTCTGCGCTATAATGAAGCCAAGCGTATGCATCTATGTTTTAACTGCGTTCGTAAAGGTCATGCCTTACAGCAATGTCGAGCTGGACATTGCAGACACTGCCAGCAGAAGCATCACACACTGCTGCATACAGGCCAAATTCCCTCGACGTCAACCGCTCCCAATTCTCAGCATGGAACAATTGAGTGGCTGCAAACGCCAATCACAACAGGCTCAAACCATGCACCTGTGAACACAAAAACGCAGTCAGCTGATTACGTATTGTTGCCAACAGCCATCATATACATTAAAAACAGAGCAGGCACTTTTATACCATGTCGTGCCTTGCTCGATTCAGCATCACAATTAAATTTCGTCACTAGTAGACTGGCCAACCAATTGCAGCTGGTCACACGAAAATCATCAGTTTCAATTTCCGGAATAGGTGAAGATTCTGTGTCGTCAAACGCAGCAGTCGGTCTCGCTGCTCAATCGCTTGATCGGAAATACAGCGCAGCATTTTCGGGCATTGTCACACGGACGATCACGGACTACCACCCTCATATCGGAATCGACATAACCAGCTTGAATATCCCGAAGAACATAGCACTTGCCGATCCATCGTTCTACAAATCGCAGCGAGTCGATGTATTACTTGGTGCTGGCCTGTTCTTCGAATTGCTTTGCGTTGGACAGACTCATATAGCCAGAAACTTGCCAATCTTCCAAAAAACATGGCTTGGATGGATCGTTTCCAGAGCATTATCCCAGCCCATCAAGCATCATGCGTTAGCAGACGTACGCAAGGAATCTCCAGAGGATGTCAACCTGACTTATATAGTCAAACGATTTAATTTATTTAATTTATTTATTTATTTAATTTAATTTAAAGTCAACTACGCTCAGTCGACTGTTTAAAGTAAAACAATTAATATCATTTGTAAAATTATAATTAATTAAAAGAGCTTAGAAAGAAAAGAATTTAATTTTAAATTTTTAGATTCGAACTGGGGCAAAACAAAGAAAAAGGTGATCCAACATTTGTTGCGAGGGATTGGGGAAACCCAGAAAACCCAATCAGATCAGGAGAGTTAGTGTTAGTAAACAAAATAAAATCAAAAATCGCAATAAGAATGTGCGAGCATGCAGTTAGTTAAAAGGACTGCTACCATTAGAAATAAAATATGTGCAAATTAACTAGTTACTGGATAGGTGAGTTAGGATTTGGATTTTTAAGATAGACATACATTTATAGTTGCTAGTAGAGATGATAGGATATAATTTATTATAGTCCGAACACAATGCCCTGAAAGGTTCATGCAGGGCATAGTTCGTTCTACAATTGGGAAGTGTTAGTGGAAGGAAATTACGGGTGATTCTACTAGGGACAGAAAAGTTTAACCGGCTAAGCAGGTCGTCACTGTCTATGTCCCCTTGAATAAGGTTATTAATAAACACCACACCAAGCATGGTCCTACGATTGGCTAAAGAAGGCAGATTAAGTAACAAAAGCCTACTAGGATAGGATGGCAGTCTTGAGTTTTCTTCCCAGTTAAGGCCTCGCAAGGCAAAAATTAAAAAAGTTTTTCTGTACGGATTCAATGCGGTCCCTGTGAACTGTGTACTGTGGACTCCAAACACATGATCCGTACTCAAGAATTGGGCGAACAAGTGAAGTGAACAGAGTCTTTGTGAGATAGGGGTCATCAAACTCTTTAGACCATCTCTTAATAAAGCCGAGCACGCCCATAGCTTTATTAACCATTGATGATATATGTTCAGTAAACTTAAGTTTATAGTCCAAACGGACACCAAGATCATCAGCCAGAGAAATTCTTTCCAAGGCACAACCACAAAGATAGTAAGATACGTGCCTTGGACAGGCTCGTGAGAATGTCATCAGCTTGCATTTGGAGCTGTTCAGATTTAGCAAATTTGCACGACACCAAGAGTAGAAACTATCTAGGTCGGATTGAAGGCGAGAATGACAGGGGTCATCTCCAAATTGAAAACAGAGCTTGACATCATCCGCATACATGAGAGTACGCGAGTTAAGTATGACCAATGGAAGGTCATTGATGAAAAGCGTAAAGAGAAGGGGGCCTAAATGGCTCCCCCTGAGGAACACCGGATGTGGCATGAACGGGGTAAGAAAGATTATTTTTGAAGAGAACTCGTTGGGTTCTGTCACCCAAATAGCTTACAATCCAATTAAGAAGTTTTGGCGAGAAGCCAATTAGGTGAAGTTTATGTGCAAGAAGTGAATGGTTCACTGAGTCAAATGCCTTACTGAAATCAGTATAAATGACGTCAGTTTGAAGATTTTTCTGAAAACCTTTAATAATAAAGGATGTCAGCTCAAGCAAATTTGTCGTAGTAGAACGACGTTTGACGAATCCGTGTTGAAAAGGAGATATAACGGATCTGCTAAAATGTTGCAAGTGAGGAGTTATAACATTCTCGAAGAATTTAGGTATAGCCGATAATTTAGAGATACCTCTATAATTGGTTGCATCAGACTTGCTGCCTTTTTTAAGTAAAGGAATGATAAATGATTCCTTCCAGATGGATGGAAAGGAGGAAGTTTCTAAGGACAGCGAAAATAGTTTGAGCAATGGCTTGCAAAGTGAGCTAGCACAGTACCGAAGTACACAGGCGGGGGATACCGTCAGGACCAGGTGAGAAGACTGGTTTAACTGAGCAAAGATCCTTAAATAGTGAACTTTCGTTCAGTAATGGAGTGAAGATGCCATTCGAACTGGGAACACTATATGGATAAGAGTGAAACTTAGGTGTAGCAGATGAGTAAGTTGTTTGAAAAAACTTGGCAAACATATCGGCAATAGCCTGATCTGTGTCCGCCTCAGCATTATCAAACATAAGTTTAGAAGGAAACATCGCTGACCTACGCTTCATGTTAACAAAACTATAGAATTTTTTTAGGATTTTGAAAAACTGAATCCTGCATCGGGACAAATAGTTTTTATAACATTTCGCGTTATGCACGGTAAAAGTTTGCCCGAGCCGTTAGGTAGCGGGAAAAACTATTGGAGAGTTATTCTGCTTATACTTCTTGAATAAACTGCTCTTTAAGTTTTTAAGCGAGACAGCTCTTTAGTAAACCAAGGGGCTTGCTCGAGCATGTCGGGTAGAAGAACGGAACACAGACATCAAAGGCAGAGTTTAAGGCGTTATAAA
Source organism: Zaprionus africanus (assembly GCA_018151435.1). NCBI lineage: Eukaryota > Metazoa > Arthropoda > Insecta > Diptera > Drosophilidae > Zaprionus > Zaprionus africanus. Next base: position 10,867 of record JAECXB010001208.1, read on the forward strand.
ATATATTTACGGCAACTGACATGTCAGTTGATAAATACAAATCAGACCAATCGCAATATGAAATTAAGTAATTTAACTTTATAAAGTCTGCTTTTTTAAAGCAGCGCACACGACTACACGGCCTTTCAGTTTTATCCGTAATACTTGTACCCAAGTCGAAATTGACTTCGAAGGTGGGATGATAAGGGTCTTCTGGTAAGGTAAGTGGTTGCGCCCTGTTTAAAATCATCTTGGCAGGATCAGAGACGAAGCATAGATCGAGTGATCTATTCAAGGAGTTTTTGACATGATTGACCTGCGACAAAGACATGTCAAATAAACCGTCAAGTAGGTCATGTTGCCTGGAAGGCAAAAGGAAATTTCCCTCAACACCGAATGTCCAATTACATTCGGGAATATTAAAGTCGCCAAGGACTATGAAGTGATCCCTGTCTGATAACAGGTTAAAAACAGTCGTAATCGCAGACAAGTGTTGCAAGAGCAGGTTATGAATAAGAGAAAGCCGGGAAAGTGTAGCTTTACACAAATGAATTCAATGTCCAATTGAATCTCCGGTTGTAAGAGGTCCGACTCAATGTTGGAGTCTACTGCAATCAGTACTCCTCCACCCCGTCGGCCAGGTCGATCAAGCCTGTATATTGTATACCTTTCTGGAAAGACTTCTGAGCTTAGAATCTCCGGTTTTAGCCAGGTTTCGGTAAAAGCAATAATATGGGAGGAAAATGCAAGACTATTAAGGTAAAGACTAGAGATTTTACTACAAAGGCCTCTTACATTTTGATAGGAAAGAATTAAGGAAGAAAGATTTTTAATAGGTCCTCTGACATTTTCCGAGGCAAGAGGAAATTTTAGTTTTTTGGCGACTTAGATTTTTTTGAAGCGCCACTTGGCGATGTTACAGCCAATGTGGGAAGAGTAACAGAAGTACGGCTCTTTTGTTTTGGAGTAAACTCCTTAACAATTAGGTCGGGCGGCCAAAATGAAGCGGCGCAAACTTTTTTAAAGTGTTCTGCTGGGACACTAATTTTAAAGAAGAGATGTCGCGTGCAAATTTAAATTTGAATTTTTCAACAATCAAGTTGTTAACATGCAGCTTATGAGGATGTACGATTGCCTACATCTTCTAGATGTCTCCGGGGCCAAGCGGGGGCCAACCCCCAATTTTTTGGTTTTATTACCTTCCAAGGTTTTGTTCTTTTCCCCCACCCCCCCGCACGGGCTTGGGTGCCGATCCCCTCCCTTCTTTTTTTCCCCCGGAAGGGGTGGGGGCACGAGGGGGGCGCGAGGGGTTGGGGCGGGGTCCTTTTTTTTCTCTTTTTTTTTGTGCCTCTCACAGCGCACTTCGGGGTGGGGGAATTTGGGCTTGGAGAACGGGGGAGGAAGACCTCGAAGAGAGCAAGTTCGTAAGATTTTAGGTTGGTTCCTGAATCGATAGGTATGCTCAGGGGCGGAGCGAAGGTGGCTTTACTTAATGCCGTAAAGGCGTTAAACTTGGCCTCCATCTCTAAAAAATTCGTGACTGAAGATTTTGAAAGCTGTACGTATCCGATAAAAACCTAGTTTGGTTTTATTGTGGATCTTCCGTAAGTCGGATTCAGCCACGCGACACGTTTCGCAAGACCATTTAAGGCCGGTATTGGCGTTGACGGCATCTCTGACCCGCCCATTTAGGCCACAGCATTTTAAATGACAGAAATTGTCACAGAGCCAACAACCAATATAGTCCGCCTTAGGATCAGAGGCGCATTTGCAGATTCTGCAGAGCACGACACCTTGACCTGGTTCACCATGATAACTAATATGCCTGGTAAATGTAGGGGACAACGACAAGCAAATAGAGAAGATAAGAAAAAAGATCAGTTTCTTGAGAGCAAGAAACAGTTACTACACAGAGACAGGCAGGCAAGCAAGTACGAAAGGTTAAACAACAACGAAACTAGTGAGCACTCGATGTAAAACAAAACAACAAAACAGCTGAGACGTTTACCAACATAATAAGCACCGCACAAATCACTCAAGAGCGAAATTTAATTTCGTGAGCGGGAGAGCGGGAGAGCGGAGAGCGTGAGAGCGTGAATGTTAGTAGATACACAAACAATAACTTGACGCCAAAGACGCGCAAGTGAAAGCAAATTATTAATTAGTTAAAATATTATTTACTAAAAGTGCAGGATTAGTACCTTTTACGTGTCTATTCACAGCAACACTATAACGCACAACTATTACGCCAAAAAGATAATTAATTACGCGAGGATAAATAACTATTTATGTTAAT
>JAECXB010001213.1:0-20759 GCA_018151435.1 Zaprionus africanus
CTGACTGTAGTAGGCCATGGATTACTATTCCGTTATTTATAATGAAAATTCTGCTTTATTTGGAAAATTTTATGTTCTTATTTATTAATTCATTTGACAGACAAAAGAAGAACACAAACAATTCAAAAGCGAATAGAAAAGAAGTATAAGCATTAAATAGAGCGAGAGGGCAATAAATTAATGTGAAGTTGTATAGTAGCTCAGTGGAGTGTGTGCCGGATTCGAAGACCAATGATGTTAACAGTGCTCGGGTTCGATTCCTGCCGCGATCAATGTGTGATATGTTTTCCTTTTTTCTTTCTTTTCTATTAAATAATTTAAGCAGCAACATAAGAATAGTTTTAAAATTTTTTGGTACGCAACATATTTATTTAAGCAGAACACTTTTATAAACCTTGCCGAATGTTGCACAAATCTGACAGTTGCGTGCTTACGTCGAATACGGCAATTGATGTGTGTTAGAGTGGGACGCCGTAACATAAATGTGCAAATGCAAACATGCATGTATCGGCGTCCCGCTCTAACATTCGTGTACATTCATTGTCTTAAATATTGCAAAAAAAAACATTAGATTTAATTTTCGAAAACTATTTTTATTGATATTTAATTAAATAACTGTACTTTTCCTTTAAGCTTATAAGAATAAAAAATAGCAAAAAAAAGTAAATAAAATAAAAAAAGTGCATCGGGCGGCCGTGCTTGGGATTCGAACTCACGTACGCAGGACTACTGTCCGCCACTCTAACAACTAAGCCACTGCACCCTTTTTGATCAATCGGCAAAGTTGCATTCTGAGCTAATTCTGTTGCCATTCTATGCAAACAAAAAGTTTTGTAAAATGCTGTGTGTCCGACGATTCGAACTTCGGTATGATGCGTAAATTAGGTCTTAATATGCGCATAAGTATACGTTCAAATTGAGTTTAATTCGGATCATATCTCACTTATTTATAATCCGATTGAAATGAAATTTTCAGAAAACACCCGTGGCAAGGTATTTGTCATGTGGGATGTACAACTTTGGTTGTTGGGTGTATATTGTGTATATTAAATTGTTATTACTGATTTACAGAGGCGGGGAGGGGCGTGGCCGAATTTCAAAAAAAACTTTGAGACACTGCAACATACAAGGATGTTGTGACAAAATTTGATGACTCTAGCTCTTATAGTTTCTGAGATCCAGGTGTTCATACAGACAGACAGACGGACAGACGGACAGACGGACAGACAGACAGACGGACAGACAGACATGGCTCAATCGACTCGGCTGTTGATACTGATTCAGAATATATATAGTTTATGAGGTCGGAGATGCCTCCTTCTGCCTGTTACGCACATTTGCGTTCCGACAAACACAGTAGACCATGAATTTTTATAAAATCCATGGCCTAAATATTATTAAAGATCATTCAACACATTAAGCCTAACATAATAACATGGAACATGACCAGAGAAAAATTGTAACAATAAAAAAATTTATATTGAAAATAACAAAATTATAAAAATATTTAATTGTACAGCAGAGTTAAAAGAATTTTCAATATCAAATAATATGCAACAATATACAAATCTAATATTCACTGAGCATAACGTCACAAGAGTAGAACCTATGTCACATATTAAAATAAAAGAAATGATCATGCTAAACAATAAGAATTATACAATCTATAAAAATATATTTATAATCCTCATGTTTGTATTAGCTATAATATCTATATTTTTCCTATACATGAAATGTAAAACAGCACCTCATAATATTATAATAACATATCTAAGATCTAAAGCAAACAAATCAGTTGACAAAAATATTGAAACAGTTAAAGAAAATAATACTGAAATAGTAAAAACTGAAAACCCAATTCCACAATTATATCCAGAAGTAAAGGCTTGACGACAAGCCAAAATCTAAAAGGTGGGGGAGTGACATTCATTCTCCATATGAATTACTTAAACCGATCTTTTGGAAAGCTTCACTCTTCAAAAGCCTAAACATAAAAGTTCCCTCGAGACACCAATCGTCAAACGATAATTAGCTAAAGTAAAAATAGATGTAAAGCTCTGTGGAACTATAAGGTTTCCTGGTCCATAAAAATAATTCTGTCAATAAGTTTATGAGTGACTCTGGTGTAATTAATAACAAACTCCATCAAATAAAAATTAAAAAATAAAAATATATTTTTTTTTATTTTGATTAACACCTAAATACTTAATTCTATATACTTTGTGGGGTCTTCCACGTTTCCTTCTGCCTGTTGCCCATTTTCAATGGTCGAAGGGTATAAAAAGTTCCCACTCCCATAGAACCACCAAATATTGTAAACAATCAAGTAATTGTATATGATAATAATATAAACCCTATATTGTATCCTAACTTATCCGCCTGAGGGCAGGCCAATTTTTAAGGATGGGCAAGTAACATATGTACCATAGCGCACCACTTGTCCACACATACACACCCACATGTATACATACACTTGACCATTGTACTTAGCATATAAGACAAACATTTATGTATATCACCAGAAACCATCCGCCTGCTTAGATATAAACATTTTTATCCCCAAATTCGGCGACAATAACAAGTTAGCCTTCTATAGTTTTTATTTTTAAAAAAACCCCCCAAAAAAATAAAAAAACCTTACCCAGCCCTTTTTGGGGGGTGCGCCCCTCCCCCCCCAACCCCAAAAAAAAAAAACAATAACTTATATGTCGCATCATTATTAGTCTTATTTTTATTTTCTATGTTCCATCTCTAATAAACATGTCGCCTCTAATAAATAAAATTCGTATCGAGCTGTTCTTGTCTTCGTTTCTTTTTGATCGCGGTTCGCTGAGTTCCGTTATGCGAGTTTAACGGATTTTGCTCTGTTCTACATAGCCTCGGTTCGACGATGCGTTAGAGTGAGACAAATGCTTGTCCTGTGGTGAGTTCGGACCAGCATGTATCAAGCGAGATGGAGCGATGTTGAAATGTACACGAGGCACTTATGTTTGAAAACTCTGAGAAAGCAGACGCGTGAATATGTCGCAACCGAGGAAGTGTACGACTCGCGGGCGGAACGCGGCAACAGAGGACCCCGAAACAGTTAACTTCCCGACATCAGAAGTGGGATCGCCTCAGCCCCAAGCCATCACTGATGATCGCCTGTCCACAATTTTGGAAATGCAGCATCGTAATCTATTGGAAATTGTGAATGCCGTGAGGGGCTCGCAGACTACACAAGTAGTTGTACTACCCAAGTTCAACCCTGAGTCCGCCGGTTCAAGTGCAGCCACTTGGTGCTCTACAGTGGACCTTATTGTAGGAGAAAATCCTCTGGATGGCAGTGCTTTGCTCATGGCCTTAACCAAATCATTGGAGGGCAGTGCTTCTAATTGGCTGTCACAAATTTGTTTCGCCGGAATGACTTGGAGCCAATTCCAAGAAATGTTCCTTCAGCAGTATGAAGGCAATGAGACGCCAGCAGCAACAGTCTTTAATGTATTAAACGGGCGGCCAAACGACGGCGAATGTCTTGCGCTGTATGGTAGCCGATTAATAACAACACTTATGGCAAAATGGAAGTCTATGACCGCAGAAGAAATTGCAGTGTCTGTTGCCCTGGCACATGCTGCAAATATAGATGGTAGGCTGCAACGCACTGTGTTCACAACTACTGTCAAAACACGCAACGAGTTGCAGAACGAGCTAAGAGCGTTTTCGTATGGCAAGAGGAAGGACCATCCCGTTCCAGAAAATTCTACCAGCAAAAGAGCTCGCCTACACCCAAATGTTAAGTGCCACTTTTGTGGAAAAATTGGCCACAAGATAGCTGACTGCCGCTCCGTGAAAAACAACTTAAAGAATCAACAAGGATCTAGTTCGAGTATTGGGCGCTTATCTGACTCTAAACCTGGGTCAATTACTTGCTATAGATGTGGAAACCAGGGGCATATAGCGTCAGCTTGCCCTGCAAGACAATCGTTGTCAAACCAAACTAAAGCCGACGAGAAGCGTGTCAACGTGTGTCACGTAGTCGAGCCAATTGGGACATTGATATCATCGGGTGAGTCGTATCCATTTTATTTCGACTCTGGAGCCGAATGCTCACTTGTAAGAGAATCTGTGTCCACCCAACTCTCGGGCACACGAATTAACAACATTGTAGTTTTAAAGGGTATCGGAAATAATACTGTTACTAGTACATTACAAATTTTGTCAAACGTAACAATAAGTGGTTACTGTCTCGAAGTGCTTTTTCACGTAATTCTTAATGATTGCATTAATTATAATATTATAATTGGACGCGAAATTTTAAGTCAGGGATTTAGTGCTACTATAACAATAGATAAAATAGAGTTATGTAAAACAAGGTCTGTGCAAACCCTATCTGCTTTGAGTAGTAGTTTTAATCTTGAAAATGTTAATACCGAATTGTGTGGCGAGGATAGGAAAATCTTGGTAAATCTTTTGAATGAATTCTGTGACTCATTTATAGACGGTTTTCCCAAAAATCGTGTTACAACTGGCGAATTAGAAGTACGCTTAATTGATCCAATAAAAACTGTACACAGACGACCGTACCGACTTAGTATAGAGGAAAAACAAATTGTCCGAAACAAGGTTAATGAGCTGCTGTTAGCTAACATCATCCGTCCTAGCAGCTCACCGTTCGCCAGTCCAGTTTTACTCGTTAAAAAGAAAAATGGTTCTGATCGTCTTTGCGTGGATTACCGCGAACTAAATACAAACACAGTTGCAGAAAAATATCCCTTACCACTAATTAGTGACCAAATATCCAGGTTGCGTGGAGCAAGTTTCTTTAGTTGCTTGGATATGGCCAGCGGGTTTCATCAGATACCTATTCACGCAAATTCAATTGAACGCACGGCTTTTGTGACACCTGACGGCCAATTCGAATTTCTAACTATGCCCTTCGGGTTAAAGAATGCCCCATCCGTGTTCCAGCGTGCAGTTATGAAAGCTTTGGGTGAGCTTGCCCATTCTTACGTTATCGTTTATATGGACGATATAATGATTATCGCAGAAACAAAAGAAGAAGCTTTTGTAAGGTTAAGGACAGTTTTGAAAATATTATCGCAGGCTGGGTTTTCTTTTAATATCGGAAAATGTTCATTCCTGAAATCTTGCGTTGAATATCTGGGGTTTGTGGTAAAAGAGGGCGAAATAAGACCAAATCCATCTAAGATAAAAGCATTAGTCGCTTTACCGCCTCCGCAGTCTGTTACCCAAGTAAGACAATTTATTGGCCTAGCCTCTTATTTTAGGCAGTTTGTGCCAAAGTTTTCAGAAATCATGAAACCCTTATATAGACTGACCTGCAAAAACAAAATATTTGAATGGAAACTTGAACACGAACAAATTCGTCAAAAAGTCACTAAATTGCTTACAAATGAGCCCGTCCTTGTTATCTTCGATCCTCGGCATCCCATTGAACTGCATACAGATGCCAGTATGGATGGCTACGGAGCAATTCTACTCCACAAAATAGATAATAAACGTCGTGTAGTTGAGTATTACAGCAAACAAACATCCTTGACGGAATCTCGATATCATTCGTACGAGCTTGAAACTTTAGCTGTGTATAACTCCATGAGACACTTTCGTCACTATTTACATGGGCGACGATTTGTTGTTTTTACAGACTGTAATTCCCTAAAAGCTACTCGCAACAAGACTGAACTAACGCCGAGAGTACACCGTTGGTGGGCATATATGCAGTCCTTCGACTTTGACATAGAATATAGACCTGGTGCCAAAATGGCACATGTTGATTTCTTGTCACGCAATCCACTGCCAACTGCTCGGGTTATTACTGGTGAGGAAGAAAAACATGTTCTATTGGCCAAAATAACGGACAACTGGTTACTTGCAGAACAACAAAAGGATTCAGAGATTTCCACGATTGTTGTTAAAATACAGAACAATGAATTGGGTGAGAGCTTGGCAAAAAGTTATGAAATACGCTCGAAAATGCTTTTTCGCAAAATTCAAAGGAACGGTAAAACTCGTTGCCTGCCAGTTGTCCCCAGATCATTCAGATGGTCAGTAGTGAACCATGTCCATGAAGCAGTTGTACATCTTGGGTGGGAAAAGACTTTAGACAAAATGTACGAATTTTACTGGTTTGAGAACATGGCCAAATATGTTCGTAAGTTCGTTGATAATTGCATTACGTGTAAGTTAACTAAGCCTCCGTCAGGAAAATTGCCAATCGAACTCCACCCCATACCAAAAGTAGAAATTCCATGGCACACGATCCATATAGATATTACGGGAAAATTAAGCGGCAAGAGGGATCAAAAGGAATATATTATCGTTCTGATTGACGCGTTTACAAAGTTTGTTTCTTTGCACCACACGGTAACCATTAATAGTGAAAGTTGTATAGACGCCTTGAAGGCTTCAATTTCCGTATTCGGTGTACCAACACGAATCATTGCAGATCAGGGTAAATGCTTTACAGGCTCTTGTTTCAGTGAATTTTGTTCCATGCAAAAATTCAACTACACTTAATTGCAACAGGGGCTAGTCGTGCCAATGGACAGGTAGAACGCGTTATGAGTGTGCTTAAACGCATGCTTACGGCGGTAGAGAGCAGCCATCGTTCTTGGCAAGATGCCTTAGGAGAGATACAACTAGCTATAAATTGTACTACAAATCGCATAACGAAAGCCAGTCCTCTTGAATTACTAATCGGAAAAGAATGTAGACCATTTAATATGTTACCAATATGTGAACAAGTTAATAAAGTCGATGTAAATATTATAAGAAATATCGCGAGAGAAAATATTAAAAAGAACGCCTTGTATGAAAAAACTAGATTCGATAAGCACAAAGCCAAATTTGATAACTTTAGTGTTGGCGATTATGTTTTACTTAAGAACGAAGAAAGGCACCAAACAAAATTAGACCAAAAGTATAAAGGACCTTTCCTTGTGACAGAGGTACTTGAGGGAGATCGTTATATTTTAAAATCTTTAACTAATAAGCGGACTTATAAGTACCCACATGAAGCTTTGCGCAGTATGCCAACAGAGGAGATCCCCAAAGAGTTAGATCTATGTGACGATCATGAAAACGTTGAAAGAGACGTTAGAAATCCCTTGGTGGATTCCAATGTGGATGAAAACGTTGAAAGAGACGTTAGAAATCCGTTGGTGGATGCCAATGTGAGCGGAAAGTTACTGAGTTGTTTGAAGACTCAAGTGAATGAGAGGCATTGATGGATTTCAATGCGAGATTGGGGACACATGCAACGTCGCCAAGTTGCCAGTGCTAGTAGGTACACGTGTTACTGTGTTGACTTATTTGATGTCTGGTGACTGGCGGCGTGGCAGGTTGAATTGTCCTAGTGTGTTGCTAATAATAACAAACGATCTTCTTGGTACTTCTGTCACTCGAGTTGGTCGATAACATGAAAAATAAAATTAAAAAAAAAAAAAAAAAAGAGAACCTTTACTAATACTCTGAATTACGTTTAATGTTATCTTTCTAGATTAAGCTTGTTTAATTTTGAAACTTATATTACACACGAGGACGTGTGCTGGTCAGGAAGGCCGTGTCGCATCATTATTAGTCTTATTTTTATTTTCTATGTTCCATCTCTAATAAACATGTCGCCTCTAATAAATAAAATTCGTATCGAGCTGTTCTTGTCTTCGTTTCTTTTTGATCGCGGTTCGCTGAGTTCCGTTATGCGAGTTTAACGGATTTTGCTCTGTTCTACATAGCCTCGGTTCGACGATGCGTTAGAGTGAGACAAATGCTTGTCCTGTGGTGAGTTCGGACCAGCATGTATCAAGCGAGATGGAGCGATGTTGAAATGTACACGAGGCACTTATGTTTGAAAACTCTGAGAAAGCAGACGCGTGAATATGTCGCAACCGAGGAAGTGTAAGACTCGCGGGCGGAACGCGGCAACAGAGGACCCCGAAACAGTTAACTTCCCGACATATACATAAAGGAGCCTTATGTACGCTCAGTGTTTGCCAAGCGTCCAGTTTGTAGCTTTAAGATAGATTTAATTCAAACTCAATTAAGGAACGACGCGAATTGTCTCCAGGTTTCGCCTTAGTGTTTAATAAAAATAAAGTTATATTGTTATTGTTATTGTTATTATATTGAACTTGTTATTATATATATGTATGAAAAGTCAAATTACACACAGCATATTCATTATATTTATATTTGCAAACCTCTGCCACATATATGTATGTACCTCCTTCTCCTACTCTTTTTATTAACAAAGGTACACACAATCTCCAAACTTTCTTTATTTTTCAAAAAAAATGAAGTAAGCAGTGATCAGGCCGCAGCCGATTTGTTTGCAGACTTTTTTCAATCTACCTACTCAACTGAACTGTATACATCTTCCGTTCATCCATATCCAAACTCCTATTAAGAATTTTAACACCCTATGCTGTCCTACTATTAACAAAACTTCTTTACTTAACGATCTTGAATCTGTGAAGCCGGCTTTTCTCCTGCACCGGTTGGTGTTCCTGGATGTGTGCTAAGATTTTGTGTTGATTCCCTTTTTAAACCAATCTTTAAGCTGCTTGACTTGTCGCTATCTAATAGTTATTTTCCACCCATTTGGAAAAACTTTTTTTCCATTCCTCTTCACAAAAGTGGATCAAACCATGATTTGAACAACTATAGGTGTATATCTAAATTTTCCGCTATACCTAAGATTTTGGAAAAAAACTTTACGGCTCAATTAACTTTTATGTGTAAATCAATAATTTCGCCCCATCAACTCGGGTTTGTAAAGGCAAGATCTACAGCTTCTAATCTTTTAGAATTTTCTTCCCGCGTTTCTTTAGGATTTCGGAAGAAAATGCTAACTGATGTTGTCTAAACTTACGGATTCTGCTAGGTGTTACGTTTCTCTTTAAACTAATCAAGCATGATATAGACTCCCCTACTCTGCTTAACCAAATAAACTTTTGCATTCCTTCTAGAGTTACTCGTAATTTTGTTCCACTATCATTGAACCTTTGCTTTAATAATTATAGCTTGCATGATCCTTTTCCAGTTCTCTGTGCTGATTACAATAGACTGTTTAGTGTTTTCAACTCTGAGTCCTCTATTAATTCTATCAAACTGTCAATTCTAAATTATTTAACACTTCATCCTAACAATTACCACTAACCTACCGATCTAATTGGGTTTTACTGGCTTTTACCCAATCCCTTGCAACAAATGTTGGATCGGTTTCTTTATTTTTAAAGCTTAAAGTTTAAATTTTTAATTTTTTAATTCCTAATTTGAATTCTTAAATCTTATTTTAATCTTAAACAAATAAAAATTATTTAATTTTATATGTTTAATTTTAATACAAAATTCTTTTTAGTCGACTGCAATTAGTCGACATAAAATGAAGAAAAAAATAAGGGCATTCTGAAGCTCAGAAATCACTGAAAAAATAACTGCTTCAGAATGTGCACCTCCTTATATGTCATCGACATACCTTCTGCTCAAATATAAACGAAACTGGCTCATTAACTCGACAAGGACATGACATATGGCCATACTTTCTTTTTGCTTAGGTTGGCAGGACTGTTTTATGATTACATGTCAAATTTGAGCACGATCTGTCACTTGGCCATACTTTTTTTTAGGTTGGCAGGACTGTTAAATGTTTACATGTCAAATTTGAGCGCGATCTGTCACATAGTTTTTTCTTAACGGCACTATAAACAAGTCAACCTCGAGTGTGTTTTTCAAATTTTACTATGGAAATTAACTTTGATCAAAGAGTTTGTTTTGAAATTTCGTTATTCCAATGAAATAAGCGCGACGGACGCGATGAAAATGTTGCAGAAGACATATGGGGAGACTTGCCTATCACGTGCACGTATTTTTGATTGGTGTAAGTCGTTCAAGGACGGCCCAATGATCGTCGTCAAGCAACGTCAATAAACGAAGAAAACGTCGAAAAAGTAAAGAAAATTGTGTTGGAAAATCGTCGTGTGACTGAAAGAGAGATAGCTAGTGAGCTCAACATATGGAATGGATCTGCTCATAGCATTATTCGCGATGTTTTGAGCATAAGTCGTGTGTCTGCTCGACTTGTTCTAAAAATTGCTCATACATCTCGTCTTGTTCCGGAAGCACCGTATTCACCCGACATGGCACCGGGTGACTTTTTTCTTTTCTCTAAACTCAAATTGCCGCTTTGTGGAAAGCATTTTCAGTCGAATAAAGTCATAAAAGAGAATTCGAAGAAGGAAATGAAAGCCATACCTAAAGCGGCCTACCAGAAGTGTTATAAAGATTGGAAAAAAATCTGGCATATGTGTTACGCCTCTAATGGTGACTATTTTGAAGGGGATAAAAAAAAATTTGGAGAGTAATTAACCGTTTTTGTTTTATTGAGCCAGTCTCGTTTATATTTGAGCTGTTTTGATGAACCGTTACTTTAACAGTTACAAGGTATAATCGGACTGAAGCACAGGGTCTAGATACAAGGTATCGCTGGTACTAACCCCATTTGTCGATTTGCTGAAAGCATTGAAAACAACGCGGACCTTTGTGGTGGTACTGTCTGGCTTAAAGACAGCATGATGAGGCAAATAGAAATTTGAAGAATGGTTGTCAGTAGAGTCCTGCCGCATATGGTTTAAATTAATGTATTCTTGAATGATGTAATCGTATTCTTTTTTAAGTTCAGGATTTGAATGATAAAAATTTAATAAAATGATATCTACATATCTTCCAAAATATCTCGATGTGTTGTTTGTATGGATTAGGAGGAAACATCTGCACGTGGAAATCACAGTTCCCGAGCAAATTGTCTGTTCCTCGACGAAAGACATGTTACGCTTCATTAGGAAAGCAGAGCAGCTTTTGTCAATATAGGGGGAGCTTTATAGGCACAAAAGATCTTTCTGGTCGTAGTGCCTCGCGCCTTCTCTGTTGGGAGACTCCCTCTATATAATAATAATAATTATAATGGCGCACAGTTATGGGTCAAAGCTACGGAGAAGAAAAGCTACTGGCTGGGCGTAGAGTCCACATACAGACTCGGAGCTCTAAGGGTCCCAGATGTGAGGAAATGGGTGCAGAGCGCCATGGTCAGGTTAATTTCCATCTGACCCAGATGCTGAGCGGCCATGGTGCTTTGCGGAAATACCTGCACCGTTTCGGACATGATTCCTCCCCTGAGTGTCAGTTGTGCCCATCATTAGAAGACGCGGAATACATCCTCTTTCTCTGTCCTCGTTCCTCGGAATCAAGGGAGAGGGTGAGTAGGATAGTAGGAAGCCTTTCCAGTCGATCTACTATAGTCGAGAAAATGCTGGAAAGTGCCGAAAAGTGGGAGGCTGTCTGCAGTTTTCCATGATGCTATGAGGACGCTGCGATCCTTAGAAAGGCAGCGAAACTCGAAGAGGTGCACTAAACAGCATCCGCTTATATCCCAGCTTAATATCGTTGAATAAAAACAAAACAAAAAAAAAACACATACACATTCCAGAGCTTGTACGAAAACAACACATTTCGAACGACATGAAATTCACCTGTAATATTACAGCGATTGACCCACGGTAAAACCCCTTAAAGGACACCCTGTTTGCGAGCGCTGCTAGTTTGAGTGATTTTGGTCTCTCTCCACTGGCAGCTCTCGCACTAAATACCGTGGGCCTCGCACTTTTAAATTTAAAACAGGCACTTGCAATTTCGTTTTGATATTATTAAATTTCTTTTGTTTTACTTTTTTTCTTTTCTCTTTATTTATACAAGTTATCCCGAGTACGTTGGCTTCAGGTTCCCACAACTAACCTGAGTCAGAAATATATTACTTTCAGCCCACTGTGACATTGAGCTATAATTTGACAGTTGGAATTTACTCAAAAACAGTTGTACACAGAAAGCACTCATCTTAGAGCGAATTTACTCAAATTGCAAGGCTTATCCGAATGGAACATGGCGCTGCATGGTTAGCCAAGGTGATTTACCGTTTGAACGGTAATTGAACTGACGCTTCTAGAAGGGTCTGCAAGAAACGCGTGATGACAGCAAGGTTTGCACATTTTAGTCAGTCGAAGTTCACTTGCGAACCGATGAACAAAAAAATATCCCGTTTTGATATAAATAAACCTAAATAAAATTAACACGGAACTAGTGTCTTTATTAAATTAAAAAATTAATATCATTAAGGGTAAATTGGCGCCCAACCGGGCTATAAAGTATAGACTCCGTGTGTGAACACGTTAATTAACAAGCTACAGCCAAAAAAAAATTTTACAAATCAAATTGTTTAACCAAAGATACAGCCTCGCTGTCACCATAAGCGAACCGCTTATAGGGCAGCGGGAAGACGTTGAGTGAATCAGCTAAGGCAGCTAAGCAAAGCGAACACCACACCTGCCACGTGCACTTCGACGCCAGCACATCAACGCAGCTCAACTACAAAACGCGACAAATATTTGGACAAACATGTAAGTGTTCACATATTTTTAGTTTAGGAAACGAAAATACAGTAAGCGTTCATATTTGATTACGCCGAAACTCGCCGCCAAAAAGTAGGAAAAATATCGGCGTAAACAGTGCGAGAGTCACTAAGGGCTCTCGCGCTCTTTTATCCATTCGTATGTTAAGTTAGGCTTAAGTAATTGAAAAAATTTAAAAGTATCAGTATGATAATATAAAATGAATTGAACGCCACGCGCCCCGAATTGTTTTATTTTTTCGACTTGTTTTCGCGTCGGTCAATTTTCGTTCTTTAGCAATCTTCACATCATCTACGATCCCCCAAAGAAGGAAGACCACTTTTCAATGCCGCCACTACAATCATTGGTCCTTCGAGCCGGACGACATCTCTATTTTCGAACTTACGTCGCTGGATCATCACCCTCTCACTCCGCTCGAACCAAAGGAAAACGGCCTCTCGTCAGGATCCCCTACAGATAAGTACTAAATTTTTTACTTATCTTACACGGCAGAGGGCTGTGTGTAATTGTTCCTGTGTGAAAAGACAGAACTCTTCTCCTTTTCGCAATTTGCGACCGACATCTCTGTATGTAAATCATGAAGTTCCAGTGGTCCAGAGGTCTTCCTTCTCAAGTTTAGGTTCGCCTTTGACACTGTTTATGAAGATTATGTTGAAGCCCTCCACTTTACCCCCTTAGTTATGATCTCTAGTCTTGTGGCGTAGTGATTTGATTGTGAATAAGAACAATTGTGTTTATCGGCTGTACGCCGGAGACTGAAGAGAATACAAGTATTGAAACTAAGTTTACTCTCATAGCAATGCATCGCGCCACCACAAGTCGGCAAGCCGACTCAGCATTTCTTGCAGCGTGTAGCAACACTCCAAATAGGAAGTGTCAGCTTTCCGCTGTCAGGCGTTCTTTGCGCGGAGCGCTGAACTTAATTCTGGTGCGTCAGCATTGTTTATATTAAGCTACTTAGTTGTTATGAAGCAATACATAGTTAGCTGTTAACTACTCCCCCCTCAAGTTTATAACCGTCCTCAATCATGCCGAATGTGTCGATGATTCGCTGTATCTCCCTCGATGCTCGTCATCTCCTTAGTACCAGATAAAGGGCGAAAGACCCAATCAAGCCGACGATTAGGACCACACCAGCTACGAACCAGAGTCTAGGAGAGCCTTCAGGTTCCCGTTGATTGTTGCCGTTCGCTCGAATGTCACCAAGTAGGTTCCCTCTATCAGTATTTCTGGGCTGCCATCGGTGCTAACGCGAGCTGCAGCTTCGTTGATAATTACAACGCCGTCATCTACGGGGTTTACTTCTTGCAAGTGGCTGGGTTGAGTATGGCATTGCGCCGAGACCGCTCGCAGAATGTGTAGTGGGTGGTAACTGTACATCCAGTGACCGCCAAGATGTCATGCTCACATTCGGCCAGTGTTTGCTCGTCGAGGCGCAAGATGGTGTGTTTGTGAGATGGAGGATAGTCGGCGACATTCTTGCAACTCAACTTGACTCTGGGATAGGCAATTAAAATGTGAATGCTATTCTCGGACTGGAGGACCCTGATCTTGGATGCTTCTATTAAGCTGACAATTGGGGTGTCCTGTTCTACATGAGACTTCAAGTCGGCATGGTCGAGAATTGTGTGGTTTATGATGTTTGATTTGGCCAAAGTAATAGTAAGAAGTAATTTCGAAATTCTGTAGACAGCATTCTTTTTCTTGCCAGAAGAGCTTCATATAAATGCGGAGTGTAAACCAAGTCACTTTTACGGGCGTTGACCACCTTACTGATAATGTCAGTTAACTTATTTATCTGTTTTTGGGTATCGGAATTTATAATTATCTACCTGGAATTAGACTCTTCTAGTTGGGCCTCTGTGATCTTAATCTTTAGTAGGTCCGTGGCATCGGGGTACCCGCCACTACCTTTAAGGCAGTTCCTAGGTAATCTAGACTCCTAGCAATCCTATAGTGGACGTTAAGGACGGACAACAAGGTTCTAAGATGGTCAGTATCGACCTCTAGTAACTTACGCATATGCGAATGGTGAAAGGACTCGGACAGTTTTTGTGTTTCGTCTATCATACTAGCATACTCAGAAAGGTTACTCGAATGTTTTAAGAGGTCACGCTGAAAATTAAGACAAAGTGAAACACTTTTACTATCTAAATGTAACACAGGAATGTAGTTGGCATGCGAAAAGGTCGGTGATCCGAGCATTCAGTTTTGAAAATCTTGTTGAAGAAAATCTTAAAAAAAACGACGATATTCTCCCACCTCAAAGTAGGGCATCGCGTTTTGGTTGTCTTGGAGGATTCCTAAAATGGCACTCCAAATTGGCTACAAAATTTTGCTGGAGGCCCATCCGTGAACTCCGGAAAAAATTAACCTATTGCTCAGGTCAAAGTTTTGTTATAATTTTTCAAGGGGTTATCTAGTTAGGCCATATTTTAACAAGATTTTAGTTCTACTGTATCATTCGGAACGCAAATGTGCGTAACAGGTCAGACAGGAGGCATCTCCGACCCCATAAGCTATGATATATTCTGACTCGGTCTTAACAGCCGAGTCGAGTTGAGCGCATGTACTACGTCAATGTCCGAATCTGTTCTTGTGCCTAGAGGTGTCCGTCTGTCTGTAGTTGAACACCTGGATCTCACAATGACCGTTTTGATATAGAGGTAGAGTGTTCAAATTTTATCACAACATCCGTGTATGTTGCAGTGATGTCCATTTTATTGAAATTCTAGACACCACTTCCGGCACTACTGCAAATCTGGAATAACTTTGTTAATGCACGTCAGGTATAGCACCCAGTAGGTTGAAAGTTGTGTCATCTATATGCACCATTTCGCCTGTATAAATGGGTATAGGCCTTTCCCCGAGCTCTTGCATTAATTTCGGGTGCCTAAAAATAAGTTTGATAGGGTCCGAATTAAACTACAATTTGAAGGTACTACTTATGCGTATATTAAGACCTAATTTACGCATCTTTAGGAAAATAATAATCCCGAAGGACATTGTTTAACAAAATTTTTTTGCTGCATAGGATGTGTAACAGAAGTGACTGATTGCAAGCTGTTCGTTTTTGTCGGACATTAAATGAGGCAATGGCTTAGTGGTTAGAGTGACGGAACAGCGGTGCCTGGGATGCGTGTAATCTCGAGGTCGTGTTGGAAGCTTGCTAACTTTTTATCTTTAATTAATTTTTTTGGTTATATTGGCCTGATTTGCTTAAAGGAACAGCACAAGGTATTTAATTGAATCGCAATAAAAGTGCTGCTTCAAGAATTAAATCTGGTTTCTGAAGCATATTTAACGGTTTGTCAGTAAGTTACGACCGTGTAGGTCAGGAAGAGCTCGCTGTGGATGGTCGCAGCGTCTGATTGTGTTCGTTTATGTTTAGGCGTTCACGTTCGGCCTATATCGGCAACGTTTGCATGAAATTTTCTTTTCCAGGTTTATAGTAAACCTTGGCATTATGTTGCGTACCTAAAAATTGTAAGATTACTACCTTTTAATCTTAGCATTTGTGTTCCTGTCGGCAACAGTGAAGGTGAGGGGTTGGTGGTCGGTAAATATATTAATTTCCCTAGAGCCAAACAGGAAGTTCTGCAGCTTACCTGGGGCCCATACAATCGCCAGCAATTCCGTCTCGTTTGTGGCATAGTTTTGCTCGTGCTGTTTAAGGGTGCGCAAAATCATGGTGATCGGCCTGCCCTCTTGAGAAAGGACAGCAGCAATGCCACTTGCCGAAGCGTTTGTGGTAAGGTCAAACGGATTTTTAAACTCGGGGTATTTGAGTATAACATGCTCGGATGCTAGAATGTTACGCAGCCTTTGAAATGCGCTGCGTTGAGTTTCATTAAACTGGATATCTGTAATCGGACGGGCTATGGCAGCAAAGTCTTTGATGAAGACTCTGTAGTAACTGGCTAGACCAAGGAAAGATCTAACTTTGTAAACGCTATCTGGTTCAGAGTACTCCTGAATGGCCTTCACCTTTTCCGGATCGGATTTAGTTCCGTTCTTACTGACAATAAAGCCGAGATATTCTACAATTTCTTAAAAGAACCAGGTTTTCTCCTGGCTTACTCTCATGTTGGCATCGATTAGGCATTTTAGCATGTGGCGGACATGGTCGAAAAAGGCTAGGCACAGGCTAGACAAAGGCTTGACACTTCCTATAAACGGGCTAGAGACTGGCTTGACACAGGATAGAAAAAGGCTAGGCACAGGCTAGACACAGGCTCGACACTTTCTAGAGACTTGATAGACACTGGTTATACACTGGCGAAGGACTAGGTAGACACTAGGTAGACACTGGCTAGATACTATCTAGACACTGGCATGACAAAGGCTAGACACTGGGCAGAGACTGTGTAGACTCAGGCTAGACACAGGTTCGACACACAGTCTGCACATGCTAGACACGGGGTAAACACTGGCAAGACACTGGCTAGATACTTGCTAGACACTGGCTAGACTCAGGCTAGACACAGGTTCGACACACAGTCTGTACAGGCTAGACACGGGGTAAACACTAGCTAGACACTGGCTGGATACTTGCTAGACACTGGCTAGACACTGGCTAGATACTTGATAGACACTGGCTAAACAGTGCCTAGACCCTGGTTAGACTAGAAAGACACTGGCTAGACACACTCTTGAGACTTACTATAAACGCACTAGAGACTAGCTTGACACAGGATAGATAAAGGCTAGGCACAGGCTGAACACAGGCTAGACACAGGCTAGACACAGGCACGCGAAGTGGGCCGGTTTTTCTGGCCCGACGGCCGATGCCGAAGTCAAACGCACTGGGTTGCGTTATTGCTGCGATATGTGTTATTCTGTGTAAAAAACACTCCCGGTTTTTTTTTCATTATATAACCTGTTCCTATATTCCGCTGTCGTCGGGATTATCAGTCTATTTGCAACATTTTTTATAATTCTACCAATACTTCGACATATATATAAAGATATATATGTCTTCGCCACTTATGACAAATGAATGAAAGAAAACCATTAAAAGAAATATTGATACTAGGATACACCCTTACCCTAATCCTTAACAAGATAGGTTGTATTGGTTTAGGAAGAGAAGCAGAATTGTTAATGACCAAAATGTACAGAGACAAGGCTCTAGATACCTTTGTACGAGAATTACAAGGCGACTTGCCTCGACTACTGGGAGTTAAAGAACCAGTATACTTACCCTCAGCATTGCACCTTTGCCTCAAATTTCAGGGCAAGACATGCAACAATCATGGGACAGACAAGACAATATAGGAACCAAACTTCAAAGCTTTCACCTGCTCCTCGCACTTACTATTCATTTATTAATAGACTACCACCAATTCCGAACCCAAGAACTCAATATTACCAAATCGGACAACAAGAACTGATCGCTTTACAACGACAAAATTCAAACAACTTCAACTATCAGCCAGCAACTGCACCTCGACCTTTTCAAAATGGGCTATTCCCGCCACAACAGTCGGTGCCACCTAGGCCACAGGCCCCAAAGCCACTGCCTCGTCCAGAACCCATGGATGGCGGCGTTGGCCGCCTGTATCAATAAAGTGCCACCAGAGGTTCGAGGATCATGCCCTAGATTGGATGAAGACTCAATTGAAGTGCGACCAATTACCAACAAGGTACCAAGGGACACTACACTAATGCAGTAAGGCAACGACATACCGCATACCTACGCCGCAGATGATGGCGTAGAAGTGACACACTTCGTTGTCATTTGCAGCTACTCCAATTACAAAATAACGCGCTAAAAGCTCAAACTGGTCGTAATGTTAGTGTGACCCTTCCACAAAAAAAATAATGGGACCAGTCCCCAACAAGAAGTGGCAACGCCAGCAGCTGTGCTTACATCTCTAGAAAAATAATATCACACTGACAACTGCAAAAGAAATTATAACCGATTTCGACAGCTACCTCCCAATCAAATATATAATAAGTTTGTTCTGTTTTTCATATTCATAGTTTATTGGTAAAGTTATTGATCCTGTATTAAAAATAAAGTAACCATTTTTGGCTTGATGGGATTCACTTGGATATATCGGGAAGGCGTTATCAGATCCGCACACGACCAACCTTCTTCTGCCCATTGCGGTATAGCTACGTTACGCCGTAGATTATTCTGGCCAAGCATGGTAGTGCAGGTAAGGGACTACATCCGGAACTGCGAGGTCTGTCGGACTACGAAATATCCTACAGTGGCGCTTAATCCACCCATGGGAGCTCGTGTAGTAACCGATCGACCATTCCAGCGTCTAAATATTGTTTTTATTGGTCCGTTTCCAAGGCAAAAAAAAGAAATATTGGGATTTTTATTGTACTGGATCAGTTTTCCAAGTTTACCTTCCAGAATGCGGTAAAGTTCACGGCCAAGGTCGTGATAGACATCCTTGGAGAAGAGATCTTTTCGTGTTTTGGGGGTACCGGAAGTAGTCGTGAGTGATAATGGCACTCAATTTAAAAGCCATGTGTTCTCGGCTCTGAGAGCATATGTGCAGGGTGATCAAAGAGAATGGGACTAAGTCGTAAGTAGCATCACCTTAAGTATCCTCGTCCTTGTTTGCTGCTGCTCCCGTCTGGATCGGATCCTGAAGGCAGCGCCAACAAAGGCTGACCGATGAGCAGGTGGCCTGGCGTCAGTACCTCTCCATCGCTGGGATCGCTGCTGTCGACGAGCAATGGCCTGGAGTTGAGCAGCGTCTCGACGTCCACCAGATAGGTGCTCAACTCGTCCTGCGTCAGGTTGGCGTTGCTCGCTCCTCGCAGAAGCCTGTGCTAGGCAGACTTCACTGCGGCTTCCCACAGTCCTCCGAAGTGCGGGGCGCGGGGGGAATGAACCTCCACTGCACTCCTCTCTCCGCCGCGAAGTTCACCAGCCTCGCCTCGTTGTTGTGGAACGCCGTCTGCAGCTCCCTCAGAACGTTGCTCGCTCCAACGAAATTCGTCGCGTTGTCGCTGAATATCGTCTCCGGTAATCCGCGTCTCCCGATGAACCTTTTAAAAACGTTCAAAAAGGCATCAGTCGATAAATCGGTTACCAACTCTAAATGAACCGCCTTTGAGGCAAAACAAACAAAAACGGCAACATACATTTTTATTGGTGGTCTACCCCTGATTCTATAGCTAACATAGAACGGCCCACAAAAGTCGACTCCACATACTCGAAACGGCTGACCTTCTTGAAGACGATCAGCAGGCAAATTTCCCATTATTTGCCCCAACAATTTTGGCTTGTATCGAAAACAGTGTATGCAATTCCGAACAACTGCAATGCACAAACTTCGAGCATTTACTACCCAAATTTGCTGCCTCAAAAGTCCAACTAGAACTTTTGGGCCAGCACGGTAGTGCCTACGATGCAAATATCTGACAAAAAGTTGAATAAATCCTGACTTCTTTGTCATTAAAAGCGGAAATTTAGCGTCATAAGAGAGAGGCCCATGTAACAAACTTCCTCCTACTCTAATGAGTTCAAATTGTATTCCATTTTTGTCAAATCTATCAATAAATGGATTCAGCGATTGCAACATTGGTGCTAGAACTACTGATTGTCTCAATAATTTCAATTCACTTTTGAACGATGTGCTTTGTACTACGGCGATCAGTTTTAGAAATGAAATATTTCTTTCTGATGCAGACACAACGAGTGAATCTCATTCGAGCCGAACAGCGCGTACCTCTTCTTCAGGCACCTCTTCTGAAAACGCTGACACGAATGAAATTCTTTTAATTTCTCATATCCCAAAATATATTATAAAAACTACAATTTTTACAATTATACCGTACCCCGATAGCAATAAACATGTAATAATTGGCCAGACCATTTTCAACGCCGAAGTGGAAGTCGACAGCCTGCGTACAATGCACAAATTCTTGGTTGTGTCAAACTGCGAGATGGACTGCAATGTGATTCTTGGATACGATTTTATAAAAAAGTTTGAATTCATAGCTGATGCGAACGGGTTTAAATATCAACGAGTATTGAACGACCAAAGTTCTACAGATGAGTATGCAATGGAAGTTTACAGCGTCTTTGAAGAATATAATATCATTACACCACCAACAATATACCTGAAGAACGTGAAGGATATGATCGAAGCTGCATTACAGTTACAAGAAGCGGATCACGCGCAATGTTCGATTATGATGAACATTGTTCCAGATGGTAACATAGTGCCGTTTCGACAAGCACCCAGTCGTCTGTCACCAAACGAAGTAGAGGCTGTAAAGAATCATTTTCAAACGTAGCAAGTCGAGTGGTCGTGGTCAAGAAGAAGGATA